>CM046862.1:7717691-7778719 GCA_025617745.1 Heliocidaris erythrogramma | reverse complement strand
AGCTCCAGACATCTCATTCAACATGTCAATTAGACGGCAAAGTTGACTTTACGGGTATATATGCCAGTAATTACTCATGAATAATTACTTACTTACTTATGTGTTAGGATGAGAAATACAAACATTTTGTAAGATAAGTGTTGATAATTGCAACACTCAAACTTCTAACTAGGCCAGATCATAAGATTCTCCCAACCTAATGAAATATAAAAGGATAATTTTTCTTTAAGCAGTGGCTAAAATACAGATTATACACACATTTTCTCAAAACAAAGCTGTTATAAGCTCCTTGCCCAAACAAAGTCACCTTAAGATCTCACTGGAAAAGAAATCTCATGGGACTAACTAATATGGAACCATACATGACCTCCTCTCTTTATATAACTTGAAAAGAATTTCTTTTTTTATTGCGTGTCATTTCAAAATTACACCAAAACATACCCTAACACTGGATGAAAAGACTGTGCAGCCTTTTAAGTTTGAGTATATTCTGTTTCCTGCGGTGCGATATCCAGGCTAATTTGGCGCTCCAGTTATGTTGCTCTACTCAGCTTGTTTTAACCTAAAAAATGACGTCAGCGATTCTAAGAATTTAACTGTCTTCTAACCTAAGAAGAAAAAGTGCATAACGTGCGTAGAATACGGCTAAGGCAACCCTCTCTCTTAAACTAGACAAATTCGTAGAAAATATTCTTAGACTTAAGAAAAATATCTTAGAAGTTTATTGAATAAGTGCCCTGGTGAAACATGGTTCCTGGATATGAGTACACAGTTAGACGATCATAGATCAGCCACATCACACCCTGTCTCATTTTGTAATTCAGGGGGTTCTTATCAGCGTGACAGCATCAGTAGTTCATGGAATTCGTATATTTTTCAAAGTGAGTTTTTGTTATTCATTGGTCGTCAAAGAGAATTTAATCTCCACATAAAAATCATATATAGACTGAGAACATGTCTGCATGGACCAAACAAGTTTAGTTGTGGACAGAAAAAGGAGGTCCACATTTGCTGACAGAATATTAAAAACACCGACAGAATTTTTAAATATCATTGATTAGCGGAGGACTATTGCCCCTTGTCCTCCGTCCCTCTCTTCTGGTTTGCTCTTGAAGATTACTCTAGAAGAACATCTAGAAGTGCAGGATAGTACAGGAGGCCAGTAAGTAGCCTATTCCGGTAATTGGCTGGAAGCAGGGGTTATACGCTACATCATTTTGAACAAGGGGAGGGGGAGAGTGGAGGGGGGGGGGGGGGTAATTATCTGAAAGTTTAGCCCCATACTCCCAACAATCAAGCAAGCAAGCAAATACAACTATAACAGCAAAAGTAATTCATCAATACTTTGTTTTAGACAGGATCGAAAATGTTTGACTTTTTCCAAAAGACATTCTTTTTAATGGGAGGGGGTGTGCAACCGAAACTCCCCCTGGAGCGATGCCCCGGTAAGGAAGAAATCTCATTCGCTAGACGACACTCCAGGGGGCAAGCGGAAACATCGAAAATGGGGAAACTATTTCAAAAAGTGTTGGGTTTCAGACGTTCACTCTGAAATTTCCTGACCCCTTTTTTCTGATACATTTTGATTGAAAAAGTATGGACAAATTTCTGACTTTTCGTTTATGGATTTCTTTAAAAGATTGAACAGTGCGATGGAATTTTTTTCATAGACAGGATCAATGCCGAAATTCGATATCTAACGTTGTTGAGTATTGTATTACTTCAAAAAATATTTAAGCTTAAAACAAAATAATTTTCGACGATCTACGTTATGAGATAATTAATGGCATTCTCATGATGAAGACTATCCTTAAATTGTCCTATAAATGGTAACGACATTTAACGACAGCTAAAAATTACCAGGGGAGGTAACATTTAAAAAGGATCAGACTGAATTGAGGAGACCGGGGAAAAGAAATGAAGATTAATGATACTGTGGCTGCATGTATTTTCTGTTAAAAGTCAAACAAACAAGCATAATATATTTTATGCTTATTTTTGATAATTTCTCCAATACCAACATACAGCTTCATGTACATTGTACTATGATTCATCAAGCGTAGAATTTGAAATAATCTTCTCGTTGCTCAGTATATATAAGCAGACTTGGGACGCGAAAATATCCCAATCAATGTCACATTTGAATCACATTTGACAGTAGCTATTGGTTTGAAGTACACGCTATTCACGAAGCGAAAGTAATAATAGATGAAATTCATCCATGAAATCTTACAAACTTATAGGTTTATACGGTGAATTAGTCGCCCTGTTTCAGTTTTTATAACGGGTGTAGGATTCGAAGGGGGTGCAATTTTGCAGTATGATCATGACTTTTCGAAGACATGACTGTGACATTTACTTGAATGTACACTGGAATCAAAGAGATCTGCCAATTTAACGATTGTAACCTTTAACCAGAGGGTGAAATTGAGATTTATTTGTGAGAGAAACGCCATAATCTGTGCGTTAAATGGGCCTCATACAGGTTTAAAAAATCCGGTTCCGCGACTAAAATCAACTGATCAACAAGTCAATGTAGTTCCTTACGACGGACATGCCATGGCTGTGGCATAAGACCATTGTCAATGAACGGATCCAGGGTTCGGTAACAGGAGGGCGCAACGGGGGGTGGGGGTATATGTGTGTCAAAAGAGAAAGAGTTTTTATCTGTCAAAGTACACAATGCAAAAACTTGATACAGTAATACAACCTTTGTTTAATCTTGACGTTATAAGAAGGAAAAAATACCGAATTAAACGACAAGTTTCAGCTTTTAGACATTATATCGACATCCCTCCCTCCTGAACGAAAAAGCCGGTTCATCATCTCTTGCTACAAGATATTTCTAATCCCGTAAACTAGGTCTCTAATCCGACCCTTTTAAAGATAATCCGCTCCTTGCTTCCATAGTAACCAGTTTCTCTGACCTGTGAAATCCAATATCTGAAGAGGAAATTAAGATGGTGTGTGTAAACCGCAAATGTAATCAGTCCTCTTAGATTCCAGCTTAAAGAAGCATCTGATTAAAGTAACCCAATTTGGAGCAGTAATTTAGGAAGGATAGAGTTCGTCTACCTCTGACGTTTCTTGACAATTTTAATATATTAACGAAAATATGCGATCACAACAAGGTGATGATGACCGCTACAGATATCATGGTTACAGGAAGTGCAACACTGTGGACGATCTTATATGACACCAACATTTTTTCACTCGGATGTTTTGTTCTTTTTTACCCACGCCGATGAAATCGGCAGGGTTATGTAAAGGGCTCCGTATGTTTGTTTGTTTGTTTGTTTTTGTGTTTGTTGTTTTTGTACAAGATAACGAGAGAACGGTTGAACGGATTTGCACCAAATTTTCAGGGAATGTTCAGAAAGTGACAGGAAAGAAATCGATTAGATTTTGGTAATGATTGGTTGACCCCTGCAAATTCTGTGTGACCTTGAAGTTTTGACCCTGTAGTAAAGTATAGGAACTTCAGTTCGGATAGTGACAGGAAAGAAACTAGAAAGTTTGATGACCCCAAACTTCGCCTGCCGATGCAGAAATATTTTGGCCAATTAAAACACTCATTACTTCGTCTCACCAAAAATCTATTTCAGGTTTATGAATTTTAGAAGACCCATTATTTGCCATTTCACTTCAAATCCGTACGAGCCTGCAATGAATATTCATATCTATTGTTCCCTGCCAACGTATCCCAGCAACAAGGGATTTTTCGCGCGCTTGAACTGTACTGCGAAATCGAAAGCGGCTATCGCGCACGATACCTTTTATTATCTACAACTTCATTTAGATTCAGGCTACCCTAGGCCTAGCACGTCTAATTTCTCCTCTGTTTCTTATCTTCTGTGCATTTATGTTTATTTTCCCTGGTTTTTTCCACTTTGTTGTGGAAGTTTTTGTGATTTATTTTATCCTGGTGGACGTGTAGTACGTGATTTTAATTGTTTTCGGTGAAAATCTGGTGAGTTTGTTCGACGTGAGTGAGTCTATCGCACTCGCGAGTGTTCGCGTGTGCTGTGAATGGGCTGTGTGGTTGTGAGAGTACGGTAGGCTAGGGAGTACATAACTATACACAGCGTTGTCGCGAAGCGACGGCGTGTTTGGTCGGGCTAGGGAGTACAGTGCCTGTGGCTGTGTAGCAGGATTGAACTTTTTTCTTTGGGTTATTACGGTCCTGTCATTTGAGATTGAGTTAGTTTATAACTCATTTATGTCTGTTTGAGTGGATTTCGTAGTTGTAAAATATATACAAAAACTGTATGTATTTTTTTTTTTAATTCGTGTGGATTTGCAAAATTTGGTGGCTGAGGTTCGCCGAATGTACGCCAGTATACACTTTGAGTTTGACTTTGTTGATTGGTGGTGACTGATGAGCTGAGTGAGTAAGCTCTGTGCCTCGCATGCATGTCATTTTGAAGTCGAGATCCAACTTATTTTGTCGTCATATTTATTTTATCCAATTAGCCCGATGAAAAAAAACAACAACCCCAATTGCAATGTAAAGATAGAACATGAATACATTTACTAACACTGACATGACTGAACACTGAATACAAATTGCTAACATTTTTTTTCCTCACCACGCCACGCTCTCTGACATGTCTAATCCATTACTTTTAGGGGAGGGATGTTTCAATAATAAAATATCTTTTTCAGAAGAATTTTTCCAAGGGTGGGGACACACAAAGTTATGACCTGGATATGGCAAAATTTATTTATTTATTTATTTTTTATTAACTTTTTGGGGGGGGGGGGGGGGGAGATGCCTCTTGTTATCCCCTTTGAATGGCTACTGCTTACAAAAATAATCGCAACAAAACAAAACCTATGTTGGGTTTACTTTCTTTTATACACGACAGGGGAACCAACCAGTAAAAATATATCTAGTTTCGAGAATAATAGCGCCGCTAAGGCGTGGGTCTGCCGCCTTTGACGGCCTTTCTAGTTTGTTTTGTTTTTGGTTTTTGGTTTATGATTTATTTTTTTTTTGTTTTGTTTGAGTTTGAGTTTTCTGTTTCGGTCATCACCTCATAATCGAAAGGAGTTTCTTTATTTATCGCGTTTAATGAAAGACGTAATGCTTTGGTTCGGCAAGAAAGAAAAACGGAGCCAGTTTCTTCTTTTGCCAAAAAAACGGGCGAAGACTCAACTCTTAATCTATATGTTTGAGAACGCATGATAAACTGTTGCCATAAGCATGATTGAAGTCATATCTCGATATATCCACCATTTATGATATCAACTACCGAATTCTCTATCAGAAGGTATTCAGCATCCCCATGCAGGTAACCATGGTAAAGGCATAAAAGAATGCATCCTTCGTCGAGCTGTAATCTCTAAGTGGGCATGTTGTTGGAGTACACTCATTGATTGTATGGATCACTAACTATAAAACAAAAGAATGCATCTCTGCGTTATCATGCCGTAGTATCGCACCATGCAGAGAAACAAATATCATTTTGGAATTATATTATAGAAATTTGCCATTACATCACGAATTTGTTATGAATAATTTGCATGATTCGGGCAAGTTCAAGTACGATAGCTCCGAACAGGGGAGAGTATGAAAAATGCATGAAGAAAAAAAAATGACTGAAAATTAAAAAGGCCAATAAATTCGTAGTGCCAATAAACTGCACCTGTTTTTACGCTTACGCACGCACTAGAGTGCATTATAAAATATGTATCTAAAATATTGCAACAAGGTAAGATAGCAACCATTAAAATATCAATAAAAACAGAATTTCCCTCACTGACCTAAGTGCTATAGAAAAGAACAACGACAGTACAAAAGTTATATGATAAAGAAATAAATATAAATTGAGGCCTTTTAAAAGTTCACTATGCCGTTAATTCTTGAGAAGAAGAGTGATCATTGTCAATCACTGAGGCGACATGCTGTATTTAAAGAGAAGCTTGAGTTCTGGGAAAGGTGAGCTTTCTCATTCTTTTTATGTTAGTTTGGAAGATTATAATAGCAGATATGTCCCCTGAAAAGGATTGCTCTTAAAATGCTCTCACATTCAAAATATGACAAGAAATATCTGCAATGTTCGGGCCGAACATTTGTGTGTAGTCCCATATGCACATTTCCGTGTGCAGTGCATGTGACTCTCAACAGGATTGATTCAATTTCTTATCATTGTGGTTATTCCAAAACCATACAGCATACACCAATTCTTATCAACCATTCCCAATTGCTGGGAGACAGTTTCTTTCAAAATTCAATCTCATGACCAGAACTCAACTTTATCTTTAACTTTGATGTAGACTTTTTAATCATTTCAACGACGCAATCATCAAGCTCGTAATGAAAAGAAAAATATTTGCGGAGAATGACTGAAATTACTGCTAAGGTAAGCCCTGGTATACTACATATTTACATGCCATCTACTCAATGATCTTTCCCCAATCTATAATGTCCTTTTTAACATATAAATCTCATTACCTTCGAAACAGATATGCACACACATGCATCATAAACTAACACATTGTATTTACGATCATGTGAGTACGAACGAGAAAGGGAGGGGGGAGGCTACACATTTGGATGTGAGGGCATTTGAATAGCAATCCTTTTCAGGGGACGTTTCTACTATGATAATCTTCCAAACTAACATAATAAGAATGAGAAAGCTCACAAATTATTTTAACCCTTCCCAGAACTCAACTTTCCCTTTAAACTTGACACCCCTACCAATACCGAGGGCAACGGTCACCTCATATTCGGGCTGTGAGATGGGCTCTTAGCTATTATTATATCTTATGTAATATTTCGATTGACGGCATCACATCAAAAAGATATAAATGCACTATGTGCCAATGTTTTATGAATGTCTTGTATTATTGTTTTGTGCTTTAGTCAATGTTTTTTCGGGGGGGGGGGTGGATCCCTTTGTTATATTTGATAAACCTCCGTTTTTTGGCTTTCCATACTTTTTGGAAATTGGACTCTCTTGTGCAAGTACTGAAGAAAAATGTTAAAGCTAGTGTGAACATGGTGTGAATACGGTATGTTCACATTTTCAAAAGATGAAATTGTTCAAAGTCTACTACAGGGTTGGAAAAAAGTTTGGAATATTTTTATTCCAAGAATTATTTCTTGTCTTAAACATATCCCTCGTCATTTTAAGTTCTTCTTTGAGGTTCAAATAAAAGATATGTGTCCCTTTTTAACTTTAAAAGCACAACATTAAAAATCAGGCTTATCACACAGTGCAGAGGTCCACTTGGAATTCGGAAGCGTATATTTGCTGTTTTTGCAAATGTCTAACGAAAAAGTTAAATAATCAGATACAGTTTAATTGCTATACCGAAGTCCTCAAAATGACTGCAAACTGCAGGTAGCTTTTTCAAAATTCCACGTGAAGTACAGAAATGTATAACAAGATGTTCAAACACAAATAGAGCAAATCTGACAACATGTGGTTCATTGGTCAGCCATTGTAACATGTTTAACAATATTACGTAATCTTTGGTACAAGATGGAACAGTAGACTTCATTCAACACAGTTAATCCGATTCGGATGAATTATTCATCACAATATAGTAGAAACTAGCATTTAAAATCAGACATACTCATCGCCAAAAAAATATTCCAAACTTTTTTCCAACCCTGTATGTGGTAAACGGGTGCGGTTATAAATGCTTCTTCATGATTGTGGTAACCGTGTGAATTCAAGACTCTGAATGCGTCCCTAATCTTCTCTTAATATGAGAGTAGTGGTTAGAGTGAAAACAATTATTAAAAATACATGAATACGATGCAACATCCATCCTGATCAAGTATAACCTTTTCCAGTGCACACCCCTTTATATTGTGTATGTATAGTGGTCACAACCTGTCCACAAAGGCATTCTTCCTGCATGTAGAAGCTATTTTTTTCTGTTCACCGATAGGTGAACGGGTTTGACTGTATTTATTTAAATATGCTCCCCAAAATGCTGGACGACAAATTGTCTGAAGACGCAACATCATAATGAGAAGGACGCACCGCCAACAAGAATCTATTGTTTATGGCTCCCTTCCGTCCTGGAAAAGCATGGGCAATATTTTTGGTTTATTTTATTTCTCAGTATGTTTTGGCATCTTGGTGATAGTTGACTGTCTATAACAAGCAATGGGAGAGATTGGACACTGCCGATCGATGTCTAGCTGTCTAGTGTCGAAATCTTCTCCATCTCTCGCCCAAATTTATTTTGCGGTCGCTATATGTTGCCGACAGAAGATAACCATAATTATTCATGGTGTTTATTTGAAATTCATCTTTGCTGCAAGACCATCTAGAGCATGACCATCATGGCCATGGAGAATATCTACATAATTATTCAAAGGACGTGGAAAAGGGGAAAATTTCCAAAATTTATAAATGGGAGGAGGAAAACCCAGGGGTGCAGTTGAAAAGAAGATGGAGAAAGGGAGAGTAGCTTAGAACGCGAAGAAAGATTTAGAGAGAGAGAAAGAGAAAGTAGGAAAAGAAGGCGACAGTATGAACAGGGCGTCACTGAACCAATTGCAACGGGGAACAGGGGAGGAATGTCGGATCAAATTTACAAACAAGACAACCGAAGTTTTTCTAACAAACAAGCAAAAAAGAGACCTTTTTCCGGTTCACCAAGGAGGGCAAAACTGGTCATTAGATTTCCAAAATTTTCGACAATGGTTCTCACATCTATTTCAGCAAGCAAAGAGAAGAAAATGAAAGAACAATGTTAAAGCTCAATTTAAAAAAATGTGCAGGGTGCATGGTGGCGTCAAATCCACAACTCTCCAGCGTCGTCCCTTGTCGCTTGGGGAGAGGTAGATAAAGAAAGGGGTAGAATCTGCAGGAAAGGGGCATACAAAGGTCTGAGAAGTGTGAGATCGAATCATAGCAAGGGCAGCAGATTATTCCGAAGGCATGGTACAACTCGTCTTCTTTTTCAATCGCGAATATATACAAACAAAAATTCCTGCAAACCTCACTGCACCCCTCAAGGAGGTATCTGTAAAGCTGGTTGACGCCACAGCTAAAGATATATAGTCACAACATGAGAGAATATATCAGACGGGGTATTCCCCCTTTTCCCCCTTACGCTCTCCCTATATCTTACCTTTCAGCTGTGATGTATGTAATGATCTCCCAGACGAATACGTCATCGAACATCGTGTGGTAAAATTAAGGACTCACACTTCCGCAGCTGAGGTCGACCGCCGAACACCTCATGCGCCTTGGCTTCACTAAAGATCGGGTGAGCGAGTAATCTACATAGAGACAAAATGATAACACACATTATTAGAACAGCATGCCATTATATAGTACAAATAATGTAGCAAATATTAGATTGCACTGCATAATATTTACTGTTCTGAAGCCGGCTTATACATGTATAGTGTCTGCTTGGAATTGGGTACAAAATCTACACCAGATGTTATGAATGGCAAGGCAACGAAAGTAATTACCGATTTAAATTATTCATTCGAAATGGGACATTTATAGTTAGTTATTTACGGTAGATTTCATTCCCTCCAATTCGTCATCGCACTTGGAAAAACGAAAGAAAAATGTTCGATTTCTCACTACACACTATAATCATTGGCGTACTCGCAGAATTTTGCAAGGGGTTGTCGTCCCTTACCCGAAGAGAAACTGTTTTAATGACAACTTCTGATGGTCCATGTTGTATCCTGTAATAGAGTTTTAACGAAATTTGGTGACTGAATACAAACATACACTTGCTAAAAACTGAAATTAATTCACCAACACAGACATACGTATAAAAGTTGTGACACCGTATTATTGTACCGGCAGGTATGACCCCGCCGAGTCATCTATAGTCTATTTGACAGTCCTGTTTAGGGTGTATTAAACTAGAAAAGTTCTTTCTGTTGAAGTTTTCTTGCAGATTCGTGATCCCTTGTAGTCTCCGAATATTTTCAGATTTGTTGCCGAAAAAGAAAGTTTGGGCAATTTGCATGAATCTAAATGGCCCCTTGGCAACATTTAGCATAATATAAAGACAACTTACGGAGAATGTATAAACTAATCTACAAACTATTCTTTAAGGGCGATTATACCCAACTTCAATTGCGTTGTTCATCTTGTGCATGCAACCTGTGAGGCAACGAAAGGAGGTTGTAATGTCCGATAATAATTCATGATACCTCTATTTAGGGGTTTTGTGGGGCGTGGAATCCATTTTAATATTATTATTCTTTGCTATTAAAGGAAGCGTAAAGTTCATGTAAATACCAACTTAACTATGCTTGAACAATTGGAAGTGTATTTCTTACAATTAGAACATGGACCTACAATTTCCTGGTTGAATGAAATTTTCATGGAAAATGAATGAATGACTTTCATGGAAAACAATCCAAGCCAATTTTCTATGAAAGGGTCTATTCCCCTTTAAATAAACGTCTTATTCAAACACTCCCAAACTCGTTTACTTACATTATTTTAAAAATTATGAGTAGGCGTACCATCGAGCATAAAGAATAGTACGTTTGTCTTGCTTTGAAGGAGCCATTAGAATATGCTAATTATGCAAATTGCCCACAGTTGCTTTTCCGGCAACAAACCGGAAATTGTTCAGGGACCACAAGGGATTACAATTCTACAAAGAAAAAAAAAATCTTTTCCAGGTTGTTTAAATGTCAAATCGACTTTAATACCATGTTATGTCAACTTACGGGAACTCACTCAGGAATTTTCACCATCTCTATCGAAATCACTTTGTAGATATCATTCATATAATACATTTTACAAATCTTTTAGCCATGGGGCCAAATCTGAGATGACCTTTCATGTATTTCATCAAAATGGATTTTAGGGGCCTGGTCCCAAGACTCTCATTCATCTATATAATTATCTTGATCGCAAATTACTACAAATATTAATACATTTTACATGTTTAACGCACTGCAGAGTTGCCAGAGAAAATTGGGCGAATGTACTGAGTATGTATTAAAGAATAAGGTTCGTGTGTGGGGTTGGGGGTTTATCTATTACCTGACATCTCTGTGTCGATATTTCAATTTCCTGTAGCTTAACCATTTAGCAGAATTTCCAGAAATTGCTACAACGTCTCTACTGTAATATACCCATGCAGATAAAATGAATAACGTATACCTAGTTGGAGATTTATTTTAAAGCTGTTATAATTCCTAATCACTCATGCTACTTGCTATGATACAACAATTAACAGTCAAACTGAGCGTCATTACTACCATAGCTACCAGATACATGTCAACAAGTCAATAATCATCTACTAATCGGGACAAAACCGTGTAAAATTACGTTTTAATGAAGTGAGGCTTTATCAGCAATTGATTCTGAGTTTAAGCAAGGGTCAAGAGTTGTTCTAGAATTGATTCATGGAAAGCAATTTACCCATCCGGTTTTTATAACAATGCTTTCTTTTACAATATAAACACTGAGTGAGGTTCTGCAGCATCTAAAATGAAATAAGATGAGTTATAGTGAGTTAAGTCTATGATTAATTAGTTATAATCACAATTATATTCCAGTATGATAATGGTAGGCCAGATAATAATTCAAACTTGATCCATATCTGGCTGTATGAGAGAATGCTAATGTTTTCAACCATATGACGATGTTGCGTTTTAAGTCCGTTGAAGACAATACCCATTTTCACTGCATGAAACAGGGAACAGAAAAACCTGAAAAAACCTTAATTTGATAGGACCTATAATTTTCAGGGAAATATTAATCATGGGCCTAGACGCGGTATATTTGTTGTTGTTTTTGGATCCATTACTACTGCTATCAACATTATAACAAAGTCCTGCAAATAGGATGTCAAAGGTTCAGTGTCATCTACAACACCTCCATCCTCTCATCCACCGGAAAGAAATTGAAGCCGTAGGTCCCTTGGATGTTACCCCTCAAATACACACTACTTTCTTGACAAACCAATCCAAGATAATGATAATAATCAAATTATATTCTTGTCTTTCTATTATTCAAATTGGGTCCCCAAGCACAACAGTATCTTAACTAATGACGGTGATACTGAATACTGAATAAAAGAGATGAACATACTAACAGACAAATAAATTAACGGCTTCGATAATGAATGAATAAAAACAATGTTTGAAATAATACGCACTATGGAATTCTCATAACCATTCTACCCTCGTGGTATTTTTCCAGTGCATGATTTACTAAGTCATCAAAGTTTTTCCAATGAGTCAAAATTAGCATCCAATATCCTCTTTAACATCATCCATCTCCACCTGGTGTAAATGACAATTTTCATAACGAAACCGCTATTCCTACCTTACACCAAAGCCATGCCAAAAGATGAGTTTTAATATGATTTCCCCACTCGATTTTAGGACCGTGATTGTAAGTACAGCGTAGTAGCCCAAAACACTATTTTTCTCGTTGCCAAAGGGAAAAAAAACAAGCTCCAAAGAAAATCAACATGTCACCTTTTGTTGTAATGTGTCATGTTTGTCTTTCTGCCCTGAGAAGGACAACGTTTACTCCCTTTTAGTTCTCCATTCACTCTCTATGTTTATTTAAAGATTTCAATCTTACGTCCAATCCCAAACCGTCATGTCTGTGTTGGTGAACCGTCTGAACAAAAGTCACTTTACCCCTTTGAAACGGGTAACTTGACTTCTGCATTAAAGTCACTTCATGTTTCACACAATCTACTAGTCTTTACAAAAGTAACTTAAAGGATTCTAACAGTCCCGTACTATCGAAGGGTCTAAATGAGGATTTAGCCCCACCGATACCATAGTGGGCTAACTCCACGATAGTACAGGGTTATTTTGGCCCTGGAAAAAAGCAGGGTTGAACGCTCTGGCTAGGGAGATAGTACAGAACTGCAAATGAGAAGAGCCCCCCCCCCCAAAAAAAAAAAAAAAAAAATAATAAATAAATAAATAAATAAATAAATAAATAAATAAAAAAAAATTAAAAAAAAAAATATATATATATATATATATATATAATATAATAAATAAATAAATAAAAATAAATTAATTAATTAAAAATAAATAAATAATAATTTAAAAAAAATAGTTAGGGGGTAAGGATAGTAAGGGGTTACAAAAAATCAAATGTAAAGAGCCTATTAAATTCTTTACACATGTAACTTAACTTTTGTACAGAAAACAACTCGCTTTTTACATAAATAAGTTAACTTCTATACACAGAACGTTATACGTTAAAAAAAAATGATGACAAATATCTACAAGGAAACTTTAAATTCAGAGGTTTGTCCATTATAGAAATTGACTTCGAAAAGAAAATCAAAATGTATGAGATGACATAGGATTATTAATTAAACGATACATTACCTTGTTTTTATATGCATATTCGAGTTGGTGCAATGATTTGTTTATGAGCATTTTATAGTAATTTCATGAACATTTTTCCTGGTCCCCGATCTCCTATTCTTTTACTACATGATAAACGAATCCAGATAATTTCTAGTACTTCTTCCCGAAATGCAATTTTACTGCGAGTGCGCAACTAAAGATTACTATACACACTGTTCCAGCACTCATGCACATAAAATGCTTAACAAACAGATGCTAATGGCTCTATTCACTCTCCAACAATACTAACGTTCACTTGATATATCCCCTTATTTACGTCATATATAGTCCATTTCTATATATCGCTATTATATCTCATGTCTATTCCAGTACTCTGATTCTTATTTACGTCCCTCCATGCGAAATGAAATTGGCGCAAACTAATATTTTAGACTAAAAATAAGTTTAATAGTTTCTCAGTATAGCTTACGATGCGGAAAGAAACGATAGAAAAACGAGCGGATAAATCGGTAGCGAATAGCTTAGGGTATAGGTGGGGATGTAGGGGCACGTGTCCCTCAAGCGAATGGCGAGAAGTTGAGAACAAAATAAAGGGGGACAAAGATAAAAGGAAGGAGAGGGAGAGAGGAGAGAGGAGGGGGGGGGGGGTGAGTAAGGCAAGATGAATCGAGTTTCTTCCACACCCTCCCCTCATTCGAGGGGTTTGTTCTCTCGTATTTCACCCACCTATGCCCCTCTCCCATTCAATCAGAGCTCCCTGAATGGTGAGACTAACGTTACGTCATTGTGAGGAGTGAAAGTTCAGACAGAGTAATAATATCATTTACTATGTACAAAATCCTTTCTTTATGAATATTATCCCTTCCCCAACAACAACAAAAATAAAAAATAATGCAAAAATTGTCATCAGAAGAGAATAGGGAAATATAAAATCATCTAAATCTAGAGTGAAAAACCCTTCATCTTAAACTCCCGAAGGTCTACACATACAGGCAGAGAAAATATCTAAGCATAATGTGCATGCGCCCTTGTATATGTAATTCATATTTGCCTATTGTTTTTCTCCCTTCCCCACCCCCCCCCCCTCTCTCCCCCCCCCCACAACTTCATCCTTCCTTCTCTCTCTATCTCGACATGTATTAGTGTACACCCTCTCACCCATCTTGTCTGTAGCTGTTGTCTGTAGCTCCAAACAACTATTTCATGCGTCACTTTAAATCACACTGCACTTTGGCAAGTTATTCTTCTGGATTATAATTACATTTAAATCAGAAATTGCATACTATCATTTACTAATGATCCTTGTAAATAAAATTAGTGCGACTTCAGGTTAGGTTTGAATATGACTAGTTGAGGATTTATTTTTGGTAGTTGCTAAGGATATTGCTGGTAAGCAAGCATGAGGACATAATAGCTTCAAGCCCTATCGGAGGGACTTGGTAATGAGGATTAATACCTTACCAGGGAGCACACTGACTTTTCTTTTTAACCCAGAACCACTGCTCTATCATTGAACCATCATGTCTTCAGTAATGTAGCTTTCCAGATATCGTCGGAGATAAGAGTCTGTTTGGTTTGGAATTCGTTATACATGTACATTGTTTCTTATTTCAGAAACCGTTCTAACCAATTTTAATGCTTGAAGAAGATGCTATAGTTTTACTTTGAATAGATGCGTATGTTTGGATTGGGTATATGTGGAACGCATTTGATTTTATTCAATCTATAAAAGAAAAGCAATTTTAAAAAAAATGACACTTAATATGTAGAGGTAATTTGTTTACATTGTTTACTGAATAATATTTACTGAATTAAATACGGTTGATTAAAAAAACGAATATAGGGTCTATCTTTGAGAATCTTCTTGTAACTGATATAGGAATTTTATGATTGCGACGTTTTTTGTTTGTTTTTTGTTCTGTTTACATTATGTTCAGAACCTCATACCTAATTATTGTCAGATAACCGTGTTTAGCGTTGGATGAGACAATTAACTATTGTTACTATTCCAAACTTAAACAAGATACATCTTATTGCATTATTATATACGTCTCAATAATTTTTTCTTTGTTTGTTTGTTTAATTCCTGGAATCTTTCTAATTTCCCCATATCTATACTAACTACAACCTGGTTATACAGTTACTCTCTTATTCCTTCAGTATTAATCTCTCATTAATAACTGATGTCACTATATGGTCCATGTAAGGCAAATTTTTGCTTTTTCGCTTTCTTTTTTTCATATTAAATGACACTCTTTCAACGATGAAGTATTTGCCTAATTTAAAGAAATATTAGTGACGGCAAGCAGTGACAGTTTAGCCCAGACATACTTTTCTAAAAATTTCCCTTAAGCATTTTGAAATTAACGTGTTTTCTTTCAGCCGACATGACACGTCATTGTATTATTCGTTGGCATTTAAGAGGAGACAATTTGGGAAATATGACCTTAATTCAAGCAGCGTGTGGGGCTCCCATATCGAAGTGTTTGAGGATTCTCACTCGAGAGACTCCCCACTAAATGGTCCCAAGTGACACTATTAATTATATCTGACGTCTCGGGTTAATAATGCTACAAGGCTTACGGGCTTAAAAATCTTCTGATCTTTCAAGCATTACTACATTGTACTATGTACACTAAAACCAACATATCATATGGGGGCAGATTTTAGCATTTGCTGACCAAATCTTTGGAACAATTTCCCACAAGGCACAATTCATCCGCCTACAGTCCTCCACATTTGTAATTTCAAATGTTTAAACACCCACCATTCCCGCCAAACTTGCTTATCTCAAGTTGTATTTCATCCTTACTTGCTATTATGTGAGTTATTTAGTTGTACGTTATATTTTATATATATTATGTATTCAATGTCATTGTTCTTGTAAAGCGCAGAGGTTCATATTGGCAACCTATACAGGGAGAATAAGAGTCAACCTTGAACCTTTAAGGGTTTAATTCCACTATGTTGCACCGTTCTTTTGGGGGATAAACATTTTTAACCTTGGGCATATTGGGATATTCAAATTTCCACCCTATCTTTTAATGATTTTGCATCGTTTTTTAATTCAAATTCAAACCTTAATTCAACATTGCTTACATTGTTTAGGAGATAATGGTATATACTTATGAAATATGGCAACAAAGATGGCTGAAAAGAATTGGTAAGTTAAACGTAAACTGTGTAAACCATTTGTAAACTATTTAGGAGATATTCATGATAGTAAAGACATACATACATGTTTGGGGCAATTAGTTTCTTCTCGTTGGAACTGTATAATATTTAGACATTTGTATACTATGAATTATTAAAACGGCGTTGTAAATGTTTTTAAACAACAGATTGCGAAATAAAACTACAAAATACAAGTAAAATGGAAGTTGAAGAGAATTATCTTCAAAGAACCATAAAATGGACGGCCTTCAAAGTTGCAAATCGTGTCGCCTCACTCTTATTTTAGCCTTTCCGTGACCTTGGCAGAGAAATTATAAAAGGTAAAATAAATAGACTACATGTGATGCACGCTGCATGAGACATAGTTTACACTTAGCTATATTTTAACCATCATGCTTAAGTTGACAGAACGGCGGGAAACAATAAAGGATTTTTTGTAGATCTTTTTATCAGAATCATGACGACGAGTTTCCTTTTATCCATGTGACCCATACGCATTATTTCGAGAATCGGTCGAAATGTGCATGATCTTTTGAAAACATACGGAATTACTTGTATTCCGTTACCTTAAGCTTATAATGACATGACAAGAAGAATACAAACAAAAAGAATAAACATATGAGAAGATAAATGATGTTAATAATGTTATTGATGGTGGTGGTGAGTGGTGGTGGAGGTGGTGGTGGTGTTGATGATGATGATAATAATAATAATGATAATAATGATAATGATAATATTACTACTACTACTATTACTACTATTACTACTACTACTTCCACTACTACTACTACTACTTACTACACTACTACTGATTATAATAATAATAATAATATTAATACTACTACTACTACTAATAATAATAATAATAATAAATGTATAATAATGAATAAATGATAATAATGATAATAACTACAAGAATTATAATAATAAAGAAGAATAAGAAGGGAAAAATAAGAAAGACAAGTAGAAGAAGAAGAATATGTTGATGAAAAGAAAAGGAAGAAGAGGAAATGCAATCACGTATTCTTCATTGACGCTGTAACATGAAAAGGATCGAGGGCAAGTTCAATGTATATGAGATTCTCCCATTTAAACAGGGTCCCTGCTATTTCAGCCTTGAGCCTATGACGTCATAGTTGATATTGTCATTGCCGAAAGGAAGCACCTTATACAAAGCACCCTGCTTGCTCTGGTTGACAGCGTACTGATGAAATAACAAAACATGCCGATAATGAGGGCGTTGTACCATTCGTTGAGGTGTTGGGAAAAGAATAGTAAGGATATTTCTTCTTTTTATAACCATTTTATAAACTCTCACTATTCTGTTTGTTCATTTCCTAGTACCTCCTAGGTTTATTCCGAGAGGGTACATGCTTCGAAGTGGTCAAATTGGCTGAGACCAGGCAAATTTGATTTTCTGCTTCCAGAAATTTGTTCCAACGTCATAGTCTGATAAACATGATTAAGAAGACATGATTTATGTTGTTGTGAATGAAACGTTACCTATACATTTTTAGTTCAGAAAGACAACGAGGTTGCATATTTTTATATACTCAAAAGAAAAAATATTTCAGTAAGCGCGAAATGAGCCCCTAAATAAAAGAAGTATAATTATAAAATGTAGAGTATTGCAGGCCTATTATATTGAACATCACCATATTAATAACCTGTTATCAGCAACAACAAAAAATCATGTAAGACATCTTGATATAACAAATTAACCAACATGAGCCTTCTGGGGATGAGGAATCGTCCTTATCCCGAAAAATATTATTCCAATTTCAATAAAATTCCTCTTATTTTCGTGATATCGTTTTTATTCTTTTTTGTAATTGGAATCCAGTAATCATAAAATGAAATAATGCACTTTTTTCGTAAGTAGGCCCTAGACAGAAAGAATACAATAAAAAAATATGTGTCTTTCAAAAACATGATTGATCACAAGGTAGAATAGCTTTCTTTTTTAAGTATGAAGATGAATTTTGTTGCTCTCTCTCTCTCTCCTTTCCCCCTTTTTTGGTTATTTGATGGGAAGGGGTGGGGACGTGCCCCCTATATATGCAACTGACCCCTAAAATGTCTTGATCTCATACTCTAACGAAAGTTAGAAAAAGAAAAAGTGACGTGATACTAAACACAACACAAAAAGTAAGTTCCCTCTAAAGCAAAATGGCGTAACATTTGAACGAAAAGGTTTTAAGCAAAATAACTTGGCACTTATTGACAAACTTCTGTGTGAAAATGAGATTGATCTGTCAAGTCATGCATGAGTGAGCACACATTAAAGGGAAAAATTGTCACTTTTCAAAAGTCACAGGAGTCATATTTTATGCCATATTATTAACAGTGAATTTTAGCATTTCTTGCTTAATTTTAAAGTGTGGTCACTCAACCAGCCAGAAAATTACCTCTTGTGTTTACACAATTGACAACTCATTTTGGTAGCAATATCTGATGTTAATTTTTTCAATAATCCAAATGGATTTTGCCATTTCAAAGTTAAGAGGGTTGAACATCGCTACTTTCCACTAAAATTGTGCTCACCAAACCGTGCAAAAACACGAAAAGTGTCAGGATAGGTGCGAACTTACTTTTTGTGTTGTGTTTATATAAAAAAAACGAATATAAAAACCACTATTATTATATCACAAGACGTTAGTTGCAATGTAATTGTTCTGCAAGAACACACAAACAAATAGAGACGTACGTGTTATATTGAGAAGCATGCGCATAGATGGTGTAATAACGCAACCCTCTGACCATTCACAATACCATGTTGAAAAGGTCTACCATGGAGGCAATTTTTAATTAAATGTCACCTCCCGAAGCGATCGACGTAAGATGAGAAAAGTAACCCAATATCAACTTTCTATTCAATCACATATTATTGTCGATTTAGACATTGAAAGCTTTTGGGAGGAAACTATACCGAGTCCTCGGCCACACAGATCTTTACGTTTCCCTTCCTTTTTGGCTTTTTATGCCATACTCTTACATGAATTTAGGCATTGCTTAACCAACTCAGGGAAATTAATTTTCTGTTGAGCGCTATTTCGTCAACGACTTGGATGGAATCAGCGCTGTAAACGCATTTCGATTTAATGCTTGAACGAAAGGGTATTTTGTGTGCATACTACTCTTGAGGGTCCGTTTTCTTATAGGGCCTGAGATATATAAACGCAGGGAAAATTTAGAAAAGAGGAGAAGAGAGACTGAATGAACGATAGAGAAAGAGAGAGGGGGATTACAGAGACGTATTATTCAGGGGGAAGGGATATAAGAGAAACAGATGAATTAAACCGAAAGTTTATGAGGGCCAAATACATAAATAAAAAGAGAAAGAAAGAAAGGGGGTAAAGGGGTGGGGTGGATAGAGAGAGAGAGAGAGAGAGAGAGAGAGAGAGAGAGAGAGAGAGCGTGTGATAAACACTGATAGGCTATAGTCCTGAACTTTACAAATATATATTCTCAGTAAATGATGTTTTCTTCATCAATGATTTTAATCGTTGCAGAAAGTAGCATTTAAGGAAAGAGTTATTTTTTATATTTGAATTTTAATTAACAGCATTGTAAAGCAACGTCACGGGCCTCAACAATATTACCACATACAATATTAAAGTCAATTTACAACAGGATACAATTGTAAAATAATCAAAATTATTCAAAGTCCAAAAACAATTAGCAAGCAAATTAGCATATGACATACAGCGTAATCGAAAGTATCAAACATCACACTGACAAAACTCCTTGTATACCACAACAAGTGTTAAACTTTACCAGAGTTCCGGGTTGACCGATAGCCAACACAAATCTGGTAATTTTACCCCGTTGTCTGGTTATTTCAAGCTCATCTTCCCCAATCAAACTGCCTAATTCCTGGTGAACTGACGGGGTTATACAGTGAAAATGTTTAACCAGGCGTTTTCTGTGTGCATGTGACTTCTGAAAATCGGATAAGCATACGAACAAATCGCTGAACCCAGACAATAAAACGAGTTAGAAATAAAATATTATTACCCCCTCTATCAGGACCGCTATCTCGCCCCTTCCTGTTAGCTCCTAAACATAGACCAGCCATCTTCCTTTGCAGCTGTGCTGTTTCGGATGAAAACACTCCGCTATGTTATTTATAGCACTCTCTAATTTAACTGTCTGCCCTGCACCTCATAATGCATCGCCATAACATTATGACTTTATACAACGTGGCGTCGGTGTAACGAAATATTCTAAGCATGCCTAGTGTTATGATTGTGGTTGTCAGTTATGTATTTGGATCGAAAATTGAATCAATTATCAGGACCACAAAAAATCCTTATGAGTTCTATAAACGGATGGTATCTAGTTAATAAACTCAAGCTGATTGTTTTTGTACCTGACATACTCCATATTGTACTGGTTTGAGGGGGTGGAATATATGCATGCTTGCTGAGTGTTTGTGAATTTTTATAGAGACGAGAAGGCTCGAAATTAAAGGATAACATTTTACATCACTTAGACCGAAAATGGAGAAAAAAAAGTTATGAGCATCGATACCCGGCTAAAATATTCATACTGATATTAAGGGAGCAGAAGGCATAATAGGGTAGCAAAACAGAGCAATGCGTAAATTTTGAGATATTATATGGAAGACTAATTAGGGGTAGGGGCTGATGTACGAAAATGACTGATTTACAAAAATAAATAGTCGCACAAACCATAATGTTCGGGACATCCTATAGAGACCGACAACGTAGAAGACGGACAGACCGACAAGGTCAGTGTAGTGACATTCAGAAAAGGTTAACAGACATAGCCGTCTCAAGGGTTGTAACCGTAATATTTGAAAGACAGGAACTAAACAGGGAAAATAGAGAAAATGAGAAAGAGAGAGAGAGAGATGGGAGAGGCTTAGACTTTATGAGAGAGAGAGAGAGAGATTAGGGGCTAATTATTTATAAGAGATAAAGAAGAGAGAGAGAGAGAGAGAAAAGGAGATGGGCGTGGTTTATTTAGAGTACCTTTATATAGAGAGTATTGACGTCTGACTTTTCGGGAAACAAAATGACGTTTGAATTCTTTCTATTGAGAACACCCAGGTGCTCATCGGAATTGAATAGAAATGTTGCATAGCAGAGGAAACAAAATGGCGTTCAAATCATGAGTTGTCGCTACTCTCTTTATGTAGGTACTCTGGGTTTATAAGAGGGGATGGGGGCTGATGGTTTATACGATATTTTCTCGCGGGGCTATAGTGTGCTTAGTTCCGCATCAAGGACTCTGCTTCCCATACCACTTACCAGGTATCTTATGAAGATGTCAACATAATTCAGACTGTCTTCCTTCATTCCCACTTTACCCTCTCTCTCTATCTCTCTCTCTCCCTCCCTTTATTACATATATATCCCTCTATCCATCCCCCCTCTCTCTCTTTCTCTCTCCCCCTCTCTCTCTCTTTCTCTCTCTCTCTCTCTCCATCAATGACTGTTTTCCTATCAGCTTAAAACTAGTGAGATATCAGCCTAAAATGCCCTCTCTCTTTTATTTCCATTCTGTTTCTTTCTCTTTTCTTCTCTCTCTATATACGTATATTCTCTCCCTCCTCTCTTTTTCTTTCTGTATCAAGGTTTCCTATTCCTAATTCTTTCTATCCCTCACCCCATCCTTACCCAATAGACCGCTTCTGTAATGTATACACATTTATGCACATATATTCTCTGAGCACCTAGTGACGAGCTATTCCATGAACCTGCTTTTTATAAATGAGCCTCAATGCTTGGAATCCAGTTTGCATACATTATTTGTAGCTATGTCCGGCAAGCTTTCAGGTTGTCAAGAACAACCTTTGTTTGAAAGGTATGCATAAAATTTGCATACATTACCGAAGCGGTCTATTGGAATTAAGCCTATCGTAAGTTTGTTATTCTGTCAAGGTATATTGACTCCATTTCTTCTGCTTTACCTCATATCATTTCATATTTCATATTTCAGTTTGTTTGAAATTCAATCAGGGAGCCAGATGTATTATATGCTAGCACAAGACATACATTGGTGAAGAAGAATCCCTCTAAAACATTCAATTTACAACGTTCAAGAGCGACACTATAACAGTAATGTTCTACCCTTATAACGGATCTGCGACATAAAGAACAAAATTAAAGAAATCCCTTTTACAGCCCTTCGAGTTTTACCAACATGGCACATTTAATATTCACAACTTAATGTGGTTGTGACAAGTTTGATTTACTTCGATTTCGCCACATTAACCAAGCAGAAGCAATGACAAGGCCTAGCTAGTGAATTGGAATTAAGCCTATCGTAAGTTTGTTATTCTGTCAAGGTATATTGACTCCATTTCTTCTGCTTTACCTCATATCATTTGTTTTTTTTTTTTTATATTCGCAAACAGAATTAATTAAATTTGTGATTTTGTTAATATTTGAGTGCATCTAATTATTGGTAAGTATTAAATCGATATCAGTTTTCCCCCAATTAGCTTTGAACCATATTACAAAGGAGCAATATACAGGTCTGGTTTATATGTCAATAGTAAGGACATATTTCTTCCACTTTAATATACTCTGCTCCTGGGTACAATACAAATTCATCGTTACTTTGAGTTTTGCCACCGTGAAGAACACCTCATCTGGTAATTACAAGATTTCATATTTCATATTTTATATTTCATATTTCATTTTTCATTTTTCATTTTTCATATTTCATATTTCAGTTTGTTTGAAATTCAATCAGGGAGCCAGATGTATTATATGCTAGCACAAGACATACATTGGTGAAGAAGAATCCCTCTAAAACATTCAATTTACAACGTTCAAGAGCGACACTATAACAGTAATGTTCTACCCTTATAACGGATCTGCGACATAAAGAACAAAATTAAAGAAATCCCTTTTACAGCCCTTCGAGTTTTACCAACATGGCACATTTAATATTCACAACTTAATGTGGTTGTGACAAGTTTGATTTACTTCGATTTCGCCACATTAACCAAGCAGAAGCAATGACAAGGCCTAGCTAGTGAGGAGAAGTAATGTGGATTATTGGTATGGGCATGCGAGATGATTATTGATACTGTACACTCTCATATTATTATGTGTGATTGGAGCCAGAGATCGTAATAACACGCTACTCGTTTACCAGGGAAAGACCTACACTTTACAGGGTCGGGAAGGATGATGTATACCCCTCATAAATAAAACAAATAAAAAACAAAAAACAAAAACAAAGCGGCAACGAAAACGCAAGCTGAGATAATGCTAATTCACCCATATTCCATCCATATGAGAGCATTGCATAAATTACACTTTGTTGAAAAGCATGTCAGGAGGAAAATAAATCATGGTATTTAAGATTAAGGTGCGGGTACCTTACTCTAGTAATACTGTACATGTATAATGACACTTCGTTGAAAAGCATGTCAGGAGGAAAATAAATCATGGTATTTAAGCTTATGGTGCGGGTATATACTCTAGTAATACTGTACATGTAGAATATGACAATATGGACAACCTGTATTAGGAATGACGGGTAAAATTCAACTCATGTCTCTGAGTCAACAATACACAAGAGCGATGTAGCGTATACTGGTAGTGTCAGTCCGGGAATGGTACGGAACAGATATTGCCCCTACTTATTCTTGCGCTTTGAAGGATGATTTGAAAATAATGTACTTCCAGCAGTGTGTAAATTGAATTTAGGCTTGGTGTATAACACAACCGCAAAGACTTTCAATAAATCATGTGAAGAGGAATTTCAATACCCTAATATTGTATATCCCATGCATAGAAATTATGTTGTTTTTATGTATTTTTTGTATTTTATTGAGAAACTTCAGTGACATTGACATCAATATTTTGTTTTAAAATATAAAAAGCATTAGTAGGAAGAAAATTAACAATCATATGGAAATGAAATGGAAAAAAGAGAAAAATATAGCAAATCATAATATGACTACTCAGATTTAACATGTGACATATCATATAACATTTTATCAAACTGGAAATCATATTGAGATAAACAATGGAATAGAAAATCAATATAGGACTAACATGAGACAAATCATGTAACATAGTATATCAAATGGGAATATATCATATTGATATAAACAATGATTGGGTAAAAAATTGCTTTACGAAAACAATCAACCGAAATCATGCAAATAAACTTGTTAGAATATGAGCTCAGTACGCATATTTATATAAAATACAAAGCATTAGTAGGAAGAAAATTAACAATCATATGGAAATGAAATGGAAAAAAGAGAAAAATATAGCAAATCATAATATGACTACTCAGATTTAACATGTGACATATCATATAACATTTTATCAAACTGGAAATCATATTGAGATAAACAATGGAATAGAAAATCAATATAGGACTAACATGAGACAAATCATGTAACATAGTATATCAAATGGGAATATATCATATTGATATAAACAATGATTGGGTAAAAAATTGCTTTTTTTACGAAAACAATCAACCGAAATCATGCAAATAAACTTGTTAGAATATGAGCTCAGTACGCATATTTATATTATATTTACATAATATTACATATTAAACTTTCCATAATAGTAAAACAATATAAGCAGGGAATCAAAATTAAACACGGGTATTTATGATGATATCGCATAGCAATCGATGGCATTTTAATCTTCTAATTTCATGATACATGTATTTATAAATTTATCTTCCTTATTAAAATCTTTGAATGCTTCATAGAGTTTTGTCATTTCTGTAAAAAAATGTATTTCTGTCCGTACTAAATCTCGTACATTCCATTATAATGTGAAATTCATCTCCAGCTTTTCCCCATCACATTACATTCATTACAAATACGTAGCTGAAAGGGGTTGTTTTTTCTGGACGCCTATGTCTTCCGGTTTCTATTGGTAGGTTGTGCATGGGCGTCAATCCTCACAGGAATTCTATTCAAGTGGGGGGGGGGGGGGGGGGACACCCTATTGTTGCATCCAGATTGACGCCCATGAGGTTGTGTGAGCTATTATTCTAAGTCGACATACATTTTTGCGTAGTTTATAATTTTAACATGGAAATTACCTAAGGTTGATATTTTCTTTGCGATTTCGTTGTATTCTCTATCATCGGATTGACTAGGTTCACGAGCTTTGTTGTTTCAAGTTTCTTTGGCACGTAACAATCCAAATTTTGGTAACTCTGTTTCATTTTTGTAAATCAAAATATGCATACATATATTTTACTAAAGGGTACATTAGGTCGACACCTAACAATGCGGTTTATTCCGTCATAATAGCGACCTCTACATTAGGTAGACAGTTGGTGTCATTAGGTCGACAGTTGTCTACAGAAATGAGACAAAAACTGTCCTCCTAATGTACCCATTAGGGGTATATATATATCCATGTATATATATATATATATATATATATATATTTCTCTGTATTCTACATTGCCGTCGTTTGATATTCAACTTCTACTGTAGGTCTGCCGACATCAACGGATGCCGACAAAATGACCCAGCTTCCGCTATGCAGCCACGAAGCATTATATTACCCATTTTCAGACGTCATTTTATTTATTTTAAGCCCTGCTCGTCTTTCATTCATCTTTATATTAGCCTGCTCACCATCTACGGTATTATGTTGAATCTCAACAACTTGATTGTACCCCCCCCCCACACACACACACATACACATTACCCATCCCAAGTCATCCATTTCGGTACCCCGACCCTAATCGGCAACGATTCTTTTTTTCTTCAATTCAATTCAAAACAACATTTATTTCCTTCTGATTTGATACATATATGGAATACAAACACAAGGAAAACGTTTAAGTACAATAACTGAAGGAGGCATGGTCCCTGAGAAGCATAGCAGTGCTTGTGATTGGGGATGCCTGTTTACAACAAGAACAAAAATACAAACAATACATTAAAAAGTCAAGTAGATATATACAACATATATAACGGGATAAAGTTAGAGGGATAGGGATAGAAAGGAAATAAGATAGGATAAAGGATATAATACCATGAACAATGTGAGAAGATATGTTTGAAAATTCCTAAACTGATCACTGTTAATTCTTCTATCACTTGCAGATAAGTATACATTCATATTAATACTGACAACGTATATTTTAAGATGAAGCAAGGTAAAATTAATGAATATATAATTTTTTAATATACTTATACAGACTTTGCTTTCTAAGAGATTGAAAAGAATAAGTACAAGAGATTTTATTAAAAGTGTAAGTATAAGAGATTAAAAAATATAAGTTGTGTATTTATTCTAGTGCATAGTTCGCAATGAAACTCTGCTTAAGTTTAAGGGAAAAACTTTGTTCAGATAAGTAACACACGATTCTATTTGGTAACTCATTCCATAATTTTGGTCCTTTATAGCGTACATTATATTGAAATGAGAGTTTTTATGCCTAAGTATGTGGATCTGATTGGAAGATCTTGTATTATGGTCATGAAAATCACGGTTGTGATTAAACATACTGCAAATATGAGATGGAAGTTGTGAATTTACACATTTGTACACGAAACAGCATTGTTGGAAAGCATTAATGTCTGCTAAAGTTAACAATTTCAATGAGTGAAACAATGGTTTAGTATGCGTACATGGAGGAGCGCCTGATATTATTTGAATTTTCTGAAGGACGCACAACTTGTTGAGACTTGTAGGAAAAGTGTTACCCCAAACAATGTTACAGTATGTAAAGTAAGGAAGAACAAGTGAGCAATAGAGCATACGAAGAACATTATTCGGGAGATAAGAAGCGAGTCTGTAGATTATACCAACACTCTTTGACACTTTAGATTCAACTGTACGAATATGTGACTTCCACGATAAACGACTATCAATATAGACTCCGAGAAACTTAGTTTCATCCACTCTAGGTAGGACCACATCTTTAAGTTTTATCTCTTTATGGGATAAGTCAATCATTCTGGTGGAGTTGCGAAATAGAATGTAGTTACACTTCTTCAGGTCGACAGAAAGACTATTCGCTGCAAACCACTTTAAGACATTATCAAGATTGTCATTAACCACTCAGTAAAAATTTTTGTAGATTATTATCACTGTACAAAACTGTAGTATCATCTGCATACAAAAAGTACGATAGTGCATCGGATGACATATGGATATCGTTGACATATAGCAAAAATAATAGTGGTCCTAACAATGAACCTTGAGGAACACCACATGTAACGGGCAAGAAGTCAGATTGAGACCTTCCATATTTTGTGCACTGTTGACGATTTGTTAAGTAATTTCTTAACAATTTGTGGGCAGTTCCACGAAACCCATAATGGTACACCCTCCTCTCATGGCATATCTTCATGATATGAAAAGACATCTGGGATAGTGTACCCATTGCCTCTGCAGTTGTATCAACCTTGCTATTACGGTTAAATGTCGTCGTCTTTTTCCCGACGGTTCATGATTCCAAAAGTTCGTATCATCGTAATTTGCAAAGGTGCGTTTTTCAGAAGGTTCATAATTCCACAGTCTCCTAATTCCGAAGGTCCGTTACTCCGAAGGTTCATTACTCCGAAGGTTTTTAGTTCCGAAGGTTCGTAATTGAACTCTATTTCAATCTCGAAATTATGAGGCTTCGGAATAATGCACGAAATACTCGGAATTATGAACCATTTTACATTTTTGGAATTATGAACAGCTTTATTAGCCTTCGGAAAAAACTAGTGCCTATTAACCCCTTTCTCCTTTGCCCAGTGGCTATTACACCCCGTATCCCCTCCGTGGTCATGGTGGTACATGTCTACGTTGAATCAGGTACGGTGCATCTTCATCCTGAAAGTCGAGACCTTTGTTTAGATTAGCCTGCATACCAGCCGCAATCGAACAGGGACGAAAGTTCGCCGACCTTCGTCTGCTGCCTACTCTAGACGTACTGAGGGATCGTCTCAACAAAACACTCCAACCATCGGATGCATGTTTGTCAAACATCTCTTAAAGGGGGAACTCCGTCAAGATATCAAGGTGAATCGGATGAGAGAACTAGTGTAATCAAACTGATTGCTGCAATTCTAAGGAGATACAATTGACATGCATTGATATTTGAAAGTCGTAACAACGTAATATTGGCAGCTATACCTCTCAAATCTGTTTTATGAGAATAAGTTTGCATTTTGGTATGAAATTTCTAAGATTCTGATATTTTGAACAGATATATTTCACATCTGCCCCAGATTGGTAATGTATGATCTCCTTTTCGTCGCCAAGAGTTTAAAAAAGAAAGATTGTATATGACTGCTTATACAAAGCAAATGGTAACAAAAAACCACAGTCACCGGATTGGGTCGCGTATTATTTTGTGCTTCATCCCATTATGATAAAAAAAAAACCTCAAAAGTTTTTCAATTATTCATGGGACTTTTCTCAAACTGCCATCGACCTGCTTCTTGATGATTCCTGCTTTCTGTAAAGCATTTACATATCAGAGTGGACTTCTCTTTTAATTTGCTTTAAGGAATAAAGTACACTCGATTTTTCACCTTTCATCGACTGTCTGACATCTGCTATGACGTATCGATTCGAAGCATGTTTTTATTGACTAATCATGCCGTTACCATGGAAATGATGAAAGAACGGAAGGATCTCTGTAGTGCGATTTGGGGCTCATTATCGGACAAGGAAAGGAAGAAT
The DNA here is from genome assembly GCA_025617745.1 of Heliocidaris erythrogramma. NCBI lineage: Eukaryota > Metazoa > Echinodermata > Echinoidea > Camarodonta > Echinometridae > Heliocidaris > Heliocidaris erythrogramma. The sequence continues at coordinate 7,749,580 of CM046862.1, read as the reverse complement.
TTGTGGAAGGGACATAATAAATATAACCTGCTGTTCGCGTCAGTATGGTCTTTCCAAACTCCATATTATTCCGAGGCATTAAGATTAATTTAACTTTTTGCAGTGCATTTCACTACTGGTATCGAATAGAAATTTAGGAATGTTGTTATCAAATAAAGTTCAGATCCAAAATGTCCGACCTTATAAAAAAACCCAATAAAAACCAATACCCCCCCCCCCCCCCACACACACACACACATACGGGGTGGAGGGCGGGGGTCCTGTACGTGGTCTTTACATGCGGAAAAGAAGCGATGGCATTTACTTTAGCGCCCAGTACAAGTCATGTATGACATATTCCCGTTGAAGATCATATAATTTAGCTCAAAATATTTCGCCTAAATAATGATATTACATAATACTATTCATTTCTATTAAAGCAATGAGTTCTATGACAATTGCATTTCGTTAAGTACTTTATTTTTCTGTAATTGTCTTGTGAACAAATTTGAGCAACAGTCTCTTTTGCTATTGATAGTTGAGATCCATTGAACTCAATCATGACAACAATCATGATTGAAAAGAAGGATCCATGCATACACAAATGAGTATGGGCATATTTCTTACAACTGGAATTCACTTCATCTTCTAGTTATGGCTAAATTTGGCCAAACAACGACAACTGCTGAATACTTAGGAAAACATGTTATCGAAGTAATGAAAGCATATTGTAAATAGTTTGACGTTCTATTTTCATAGAATATGTGAGAAAGATTCTGGAGCAAAACATGCAGACTCGCCATTACCATGATACATCTCATGAATCGCAGGTCTATTTTGAACGCACATTGACGTCAAATCTTCTGCGTATCAATTCGCTACCTACAAAATAGAGTTTTCATATTACCTACGACGAAATGGCATCTGCATGTCATGCCATTGGATGTTTGTGTATCATTCGCTGGAAAGGTAATGGAAGTGAAACAATTTTTTCGTTGTCAAAGTCACAGTCAATTAGCTTTTTTAACGACAGCTCCCGATGAACTATTAGTTATGTTTAACACGGTTTATGTGGTGTACACAGAAAATTGATGATGATAACCTGATCTACTAATCATAATCACTGATATCAACAATTTCCAATAATTACGATAATTATTACCTCAATGCTCTTTTACCAATATCATCATTTTTTTTATAACTAATAGACAAATTAATCAATATCTTGCCAAGAACCCGTAAATATATGAATATCCCAGGTTTAGTATTTGGTTAACTCTCTCTCTCTCTCTCTCTGTTGACTTTATTATTAAAATCCACTGAAAACTGAACTTCAATTGAAGTCTCTACGGTTCGTTTTCATCTCCCTCCTCTCGAAATGCACCCCCCTCTCTCTCTCTCTCTCAGTATGTCTGTAAGTCTATCTGTATTTGAATCTCTGATCATCTCCCTATATTCATTAGTCAATCATGTGTCAATCTATTCTTCTTCTTCTTCTGTTTTCTCACTCCTTTCTTCTCCTCTTCTGTTGAAAGTGACAGAAACATACAAAAATAAATTGCCTATGCTCCTAGCAGGTATCTGTATTACAAAGTGTAAAACGTTCACTTGCGAAGACCTCCCATAGCAAGGCTTCTCAAGCCAGGCTTTGAGTATACATTGTCTGCTACTGCACAGTAATGTTTGAAATATTTCAATATTCTTATTAAGGGATCACTAGGTTTATTGACAGGGGAGTCGCTATAGACCATTCGAAGAGGCTGCTTGTCCGGGTGACCGAAACTTTCAACAGATTAACCGAAAAATAAAAAAAGCAACAACAATAAACAGACAAAAGAAACAAACAAGAAATGAGTGACATCGTAAAAAGTAATTTTCCTCCGATTTGGTGACAAGGTTAAACCAAAACTCAATTCGCCTGAAGAATCTAAGAGAAAAAGTTTTTACAGATTTGAAATAAAATGATCGTTGCAATCTTTGATGAAGACTTTGCACATATAAACCGTGTGTGGGTCCGTTTATGCATTTGGAAGGTGTCATAGAAGGGTGTTTTTGGGGCTGGCTCCTATAACCCTCTCATTTCCGACGCAATGTTCACGAACAAGAGTAGCTCTTTAGTGTTTTTATAGATATGTATAACGAGTCATTGTTGTTGTTTTTTCAATTCCAACGTAAATTCCAAAGAGACACAAGGGCTAGAATTGCTACAAGATGCGAACGGAACAAATCGCCATCGTTACCAGCTAAACCATACTTCTAAACGGAGGAAAATGGAAGCAGCTGCGATTGTTTACAAACAATCGCAATCTTGGAACTATATATATGCCCAATTATGAAGCCCTAGTTCAAGGTCCCTAGGCAAACAGAAACAAATTAAGGCAGCTTCTCGCCTTCCAGATTGACAATAAGTCGAAAATAGCTTCAACCTTTTTACACCTGCTCATGTACTATTGATGGCTTTAGCAGAAACTGAGGATTATTAGAGAGAAAGAGAAAGAGAGAGAGAGAGAGAAAGAAAGAAAGAAAGATATGGAGAGAATGAGATACAGAGAGAGAAGGGAGAAAGGGAGATGGAGAGGGAGAAAGAGAGAAAGAGAGAGAAGAAAGGGAGAGGGAGAGGGAAAGAAAGAGAGAGGGGGAAGAGAGAGGGAGAGGGAGAGGGGGAGATGAAATAAAAGAAAATTATTTGACAAATTAAAAGGCAATATCAAAAAAAAATGAAAAAAGAAAGAATAATCTGAAAGGTAACTGAAAGGTACATCATCCATTTTCTATCCATTTCATAACCTGAAAACATTCCATTCACGCAATGCCATCAACAGAAATAAATGAAATTCGAAAATTTAAGTTGCGTAAATTGATAATTACACATTATTTTGTTACAAGATGTCAGCTTCTTGTGATCAAATTAAACGAGCTTGTACGTGTACTAAAGATACACCTCTAGCTCATATTCAGCTGGGGTAAACAGGTCCTTATCTAGTCGGAGAAGGAGAGACAGCGATAGAGACAGAGGGGGAAGAGGAAGTGGAGAGAGAAAGATGGGAGAGGGGCAGGCAGGGAAGCAGGGAGTGTGGCCGGGGGAGAGAGAGAGAGGGGGGGGGGAGGGGGAGATGGGGGCTGAGGAAGGGTGGAAGAGATGGGGAAAACGACAGGGGGTGGAGAGGGGGGAAACGACAGGGGGGTGGAGAGGAAGAAAAACATATTGAACTGAAAGTATAGATACAAGGTTAGGTGTAACTAGGTGACTATCTCGGCACGGTGTATTAACATACCTCAACTCGCGTCATATTACTGATCTGAGCCGCTTCGATACCTGCATGCAAGAAAATATTCTTGCATTAACCATTAGATGTTCCGTTCAAATCCTTTGACAGTAATTATGCTGTAACACAGTAAATCACGATCCTGACCGCCAGTATTGAATTCAAGAGTAACCCCATTCTTATAGCGACATGACTATGCATAAAATTATGTAAGGCACCGATACTTCCTCGCTATATCTATTTAAACCCTGTGTGCAATTGGGATTATACCACCCCTTTTTTGTTGCTGCTGTTGCTTTCTTTGGTTTTAGAAGATGAATGAAAACATATACTGACATGTAGAATCAAAGACAGCTAAAGGCATAGAAGGTAAGTAATAAGCAACTGAGATTTAAACATTTAAGTATTTAATGAATCTCCCTTTGTATTATAGTCCTCTTTTAAAATAATGTACATCCATGAGTACTGTGACTCTTTCGTGGCAATGAAAAATAATATAGTAGAATGAGTGTTATGACTTTACGCATAGTAGTGATTATTCTTCCATTTGTTTTCAAAACGCAAAGGGATCCACGGAGGCCACTTTTTTAAATAGAGCCCAATTATGTTTACGATTATAGTAGTGGAGAGTATGTACTTATGCTTAATCTTTCCCACCTTTTTTTTTTCTTGTACGACAAAAAATTTAATGTTGTATATACATGCATGTGTAACTTGTTATCTTTGTACAAATATTGTTCAATTCAGCCCTTGCGCTGCGACGTGATATATTTTCTTTAATAAAACATACCATTATCATCAAAACAGGGGAGGGGGTGTAATCACATCCTATTTAGTAATAAACTGTCGTTATATTGGGAGATAATAATTTCGTCTAATGAAGACATTAACTTTTCGTATTATCTTTTTGAATGCGATCTTAGTGAGGATGTTCCATAATTCAGTGGACTGAGTTTTGAACGGGTTAAGTCGAATCAGAACACTATCGTGAGTGCGCTGCTGCTCTTGGTGATAAAGTATTCATGCTCCTTCTCATGGGAATTAAGGTCCTGAATACATTTATGTGGCAAGGTTTATCACGTGGAAGGGACGTAGTCAACCCAAGCTATAGTGTACAGGCAAAATGAATAGGATAGGCTCTTATTTTCAGATTATTAGATTGTCAGATTATCAAAGGTCGCGTTTATCATCTTTCCCCAGTTTGAAACGGCTTTCCATACCCACTATCAAAAGCCCTTTCCAAAGGCCTTTGCAAACGGCTTTCAAAATAAGTTGCGTTTATCATCTCATCGACAAGTCGAAAACCGACGTTGTCACTGCGCAGATGCACTGCGCAGTTTGACCCGAGGAGAAGGGGTCATATACGGCGCGCGCTTTTTTGTTTTGGCTATCGCTAGTATAGTGCAGCGTACGTATAGCTAGTAGTACTGTGCTGTGTACACATGTACTTGCCTGGCTCGCGTCTTTTCAGAAACCGGAAACACGTAGTTCGTGACCGAAGTATAAAGTCGTTTCAAAACAGCTTTGCGTTTATCTCGCTTTTTGTAACCTGTTTCTGGCTGAAACCTGTTTCGGAAAGCACAAATTTGCGACTTTCAAAAAGGCTTTCCGAACCCCATAATCAAAACAGCTTTACGTTTATCATCTCTAAAAAAATCACTGAAAGCCCTTTGGAAAACCTGTTGATAAAAAGAGTTGATAAACGCACCCAAACATGATAAAGTTGCCGATTAAGCATAATGACGAATATCACAAAACGTTTTTGCATATGTAAAATTCAGAAGGAATGAAACCTGAGGGACAAGAGATGAAAAAAGAAGAAGCACAATTTTCTCAAGTTTTCACAAATATAGATACAGTATATACATGTATTATCTTCATGTAAAAATTTATTACCATGTGTGGACGATGCGTTTGCCAAACACTTTTACTACTGGATGTACCATTGATAGGATGGCTCGTAGTAGAAGTAATACTTAAATACCTCTTCAAGACACTTGCTGATAGGCAAAGCAAAAGTGCTCCAATCCTCCCTGAATTACTTTTTTGTAAGAATTATTCCTTTGGAGGTATGTTTTTCAGATGTTCTTGCTACCCCAAAACGAATTCATCTTCCTCCTCTCTCTGTCTGTCTGTCTCTCTCTCTTTCTTCTCTCCTACTGAAGTCATCGCCTGTTATCATTTCCAATATATTTATTTGTACACATACCACTGTCATAATTATTCTGTTTTGTAGTGTAAGGGGGGGGGGGATAGTGCAAAGTATATATATTTAGTAATTATTTCCATAAACTTAGAGCATTTGTAAGTATATTTTTTCTCACAAAGGGGTCTATAAAATACAAGCTGTGCTTTTTAATAGACTCCTCCACTTTTGTTTCTTTACTATGCCTGATATCACCGAAATTATGATAGTATAATTGTTTAAAAATTTTCCATTTATGTAAAAACTTCTTATCGTAATTTTGGTTGATATTATGTAATATAAATTTGTGTATATGTAAAACACTGAAAAAACATGTGGAAAAAATCAAGAAACCTTGAAACCTTGAAACCTTGAATTAAAACTTATATGTATGGTTCAAAACCTGTTTCATAACTTGCATAATAAGAGAAACTGCATTTAATAAAAACTAGATGTTTTATTTCATCAAAAGAATTGTAGTCCACTCACATTGGAACACGATGCATTCATAATAGCCATCATTAAATCACTTTCCTTCCATCACCACCCCCACACACACACCCACACAAATAAGACTCTAAACGTCGCTCGCTGATAAACATGCAATCTCTACACCAGCGTGACCCTCGATGACACATTCAATCAATGGCATTGTTAGTGTTGATTACTCTCGCTGATTTGATTTTATTTCTGGGGACTAGATTGTCGTTCACTGTACAAACAAGATGGGTGCAAAAGAGGTGGGTTTACTGCATATGTGATGAGAGATCGGAGAGGAATGGAGGCCCACGAGGAGTAGGGCATTATCTTGGAAACCTCCCATTTGAAGCGCGTTCATTATCTAACAATGTCTTTGAAAGCAGGAGAGGGCATATGAAAGAATATAAGAATTACTACCCTGACTTCTAACAACCTGGAGAATAAGACAATCAACAAGTCAACAGATTTGCTATGAGTATCATCGCTTAAAGAGTGAAATAACAGACGGGGATAGAAAGAAGTTGTCAAAAAAAAAATGAAGCGATCCCACAAAGGACACGAGAGACGCTTGTACGGTTTTAGTGGTCTTTATTCCGTAACCGAACGTAGAACGAAAACACACACACAAAAAAAAACCCTTGACCGGTCACTCCTGGGCGACAATCAATGGTTGCCTCCCCCAGCTATACTGGCACTGGACTTAGACGTAACTCGTCCATACCGACAAGTCATGTCCATGTCCCTGTCTTGCCCGGACTGCTTCCTCAAAACTAACATCCTAGCTCTTTGGAGTCATCAAGTTGCAGTGACGAGATACACTTAAAATTATACCAAACTCCTCTAAAACCCAATCACCCAAACTGATATCAAGTATCAACAAAAGGGTAAATCTAAAAAAACATTGTTTCCCCTGTCATGCCCATGTGTACCAAATAACCCTCTTTGAGTAAAATCCACCAGAACTACTTTCTGATAAAAACTCTAAACTTGGACACACCCTATACTCACAATTGGGCTACAATGGCTTTCAAATACATGTACATGAATTAACACAAAAGGGTAACAAAGGAACAACATTCCCCTGTCTCAAACTTCCCTACCACAATGAATAGACCTTCCAAGGAGATAACAACCTGGTTCGTCTCCAAGCCCCAGTAACTTCAATAATAAAAGAATTCAAGGACTGCACTTTACCCTATTACAATGACGAAATTAAATCCCTCTTCTTTAATTTTTCTTCCAGAAATTATGGATTACTACAAAAAGAAGGATGTAATCGACTGGGAAAAAACCCCCCACCGAATAGACGATACTGAAGAAAAAAAATAACATCCATCAAGAAACACGAATGAAAATATGAAAAGCTTGGGATGATCAGTCACCCCTGTAAAGGCTATACAACATTGCCAAAACAATCTCAATCTTCAACCCTGCACTAAAACTGTAACCCCTTAACCTAACTTAAAATCCACTTTCAAGTTCTACAACCCCATCCCTAACCCTGTGTCTTTGACGAAATCAAGTCAGGAGCAACTGTTGCTGCAGCAAATTTTGAACTTGGTAATAATGATAACAATAATAATAATAATAATAATAATAATAATAATAATAATAATAATGGCAATAATAATAATAATACTAATAATAATAAGAAGAAGAAGACGACGAAGAAAAAGAAGAAGGAGAGGAGGAAGAAGAAGAAGAAGAAGAAGAAGAAGAAGAAGAAGAAGAATGATAATGATGATGGTTATAATAGTAATATTGATAATAATAACAATACTGATAATAATAATAATGATGATAAAATAGCTACATTTATATTGCGTATGTATCCATCCCAGGGGAAAATTATATTATAAATAATAAATTATAAAAAAAATAATATTACCCTGGCTTTAGCCAGCATTCAAGCGATAAATTCCTAGCAGGTACCCATTTACTACACTGGGTGGAGAGTTGCAAATGTAGATTAAAGTCTTGCCAAAGGACATTAGTGCCGCGGCGCGGTGGGACTCAAACCGCGAGCCATGTGATCCACAGTCAGGTGACGTATCCACTAGACCACGGCAAAGAAGGCTTGCATGCTTTTCTTGGGCCAGGCTGGAAGCATAGGAAGTGATCGAGCCGGACAAGGGATCGCTATATGCCTCGCTGCTGGCATCAATCACAACGTTTCCGATTAGAAGACAAGAAAACCTGCAATCGATTGAGACGTGCCACGTGACCAGCACGATATTGAATCACGTGATGGGTCCCATACTGAGTGGGATAACGTTGTGATTGGTGCAGTATGATGTTTCTTCGTTTGGTCGATATATTTCAAATGCTGAGCAAAGAGAGAAAGGATTAGACCTTACAAGAAACTCGTCTTCAAAGGTAGCCTATTTTTGTCACAAAAGCAAACGAAATGTAATACGGCAAAACAAAACCTAACTAACGAAGTATCTAAGGGTTTAAAAAGACCATCTGCCAAATAAAGTTGATAGAAGATATTCTTAAACTCACTGTAAGCTTTAAAAAGAGAGTGAGAGGGGAAAGGTACAATTTGGGTAATTACTATGTTAATATCTTACCAAGACAGCTGGCATGGGAAACAATCATACATGGAGAAAGAGAGCGCGAAAGCATAAGAAAAAAAATAGCGAGAGAGAGAGAGAAAGAGAGAGAAAGTAAAAACCTTCTGTTGGTTTTGAAATAATAATCAGTTTACTATTGCACGACTGGCTGTACCAATACATGGAGAAAGAGAAAGAGAGCGCGCATAAGAAAAAAAAGCTAGAGAGAGAGGGAGAAAGTAGAAACCTTCGGTTGGTTTTGAAATAAAATAATAATCAGTTTACTATTGCACGCCTGGCTGTACCAATATACCCATTGAATACAAAATAAAATGAAGCAAAACTAAAACATTTAATTTAATTCTTCATCACAATAATTATACCATTACATCATACCATATGTATCGGGAAAGCTAGAGGCAAAGTATAGAATAAATGCTATTTAAATAAACGCAACCTTATAATCAGGTCATACATCTATATCATGTGGAAACCGTTTCCCCATTTGTCAATTACATATAAATCGGCTTAGTATAATCGCAATCAAACAAGATATAACCTTTAAGTATAAACATGGAGATTGAAATCCCATCTACAAGTCATGTGTGTGTAATACGTATTACCCAGTGAAGCAGAGTAGAGGCTCCATCCGGTCTCTATTATTTTGACGCCTTCGTGTTGAATATACAAGAGCTTAATTTCTTTCTTTTTTTAAAGTTCTAAATATCAATTTATTTCTTAAAGAAACTTGAATGTAATCAAATGTAGTGTTATTGATATAAACAAATAGATTTGATTCAATTTAATTTCGTATTTTGAAAAATATGCTATAGTTCACGAGTGGCCTATTCCTAAAGTGTACAACCAAAATAAGTTGAGTGAGTTTTTCCATTTTGTAAGCTTCAGTGGAGGGATACCCCATGTATACTCTATGCTGGACACTCTGCTGATGATAAATCCAATCTTTCTCTTATCTTCCTCTTCGACCGATTTGATTCATACTTTTCCAGCTCTTCACTCACGTTTCTAGATGCAAAAATAATTTGTCATCTGCTTAATTAAGGGCCTATTTTGCATGCATCCGTCAGCCTCTGGCACAATAATTATATTTCATGTTATTCTATCGTCTAAAGGCCTCTTTTATATACGTCAGGGCCCCGTTTCATAAGACTTGTTATCAATAACAAGATTTAATAACAGTTATAAGCTACTGAAATACTTTCATCTCATTGGCTGAGAGCAAATTTGTCATATAAATGGCGCAGTTGTTATTGGTAACAAGTTTTATGAAACTGGGGCCCAGATTGCAATCAATCACAGATCAGAAATGCTATGAACAGCGATATGGTAATCATATCGTTTTCCTCATCGATACCACCTCCAATCATTATCATTATCATTATCATCATCCTCATAACAGGGACCGATCCAGGATTTTGTCGGGGCAAAATTCTGAAATATATCTGTGAAAATACAATATCTTATTTATAGGTGCATTTTGGATCGGATGTATGAAATAAATAAATAAATAAATTGGGTTTTAAAAGGGGACAGTCCGGTTATCTCCCCCCCCCCCTAAATCCGAAAGTGGTCATCATATCATCATCATCATTATTATTATCATAATCATCATCATCATCAATCATCATAATCATGAATATCACTATCATCATCATTTTCATCATCACTACCATGATCTCCGCCGTCATCCGAGACATCATCCTGACATTACGGCGAGGAAGGGAGTACAACCGTCACTACCACAGTCATATTTCAACTGAATCTAAAGCCATGTAGCAATAAGCCAGTTCGGGGTTAGCGCATGGTACAAATGACCCCAAATATCCACAGATATTTTAGACATGGAGGGTCCCTTTATGTGCACTTCAGAAAAATAACTCTGGGAGTGATAGAGATGCCTCATGAATAGCTTTTGTTTCCTCCTTTAAAAAGAATACTTCCACCTGGATATCATGGAATGCACCATTAGTGCATAATTGAATAATGATTACATGACATTCATGAGCACATATCGAATATTAGTGTCAGTGGGTTTCAGAATTTGGTACAGATGACCTTTATCTGCTCATGCTCAGATTGCATCTCCGAAGTGGCTTATTAAAGAAAACAACATTGTTCTCTTTTTACCTTATCTCTCCCTCCTTGGACATGTTGGATCCTCTCGATCTTTCTTTCCCCTTGCTCTTCTTGGCGGTGTCACGTGCACTATGTATCTATTGACCCACATCCACCCCCCCCCCCCCCCAAGGAAATATTCAAAGGACTCTGCTCTCTGTCAAACGTAGAGCTTGGTCCTTTGGCAGCTGAGTCCTGGATGGATGTAACCAGATATCTCTATGTCGACTCGACACTTTGATCTAAGCAAACTGTACAATTCATCCGCCAGCCATGGAAGCAGTCGTTACCATGCACGCCATGGATATACATTAAAATATTGAAGAAGTAGGTCTCCAGTCATGAGGCATTCAGAATTCGATGACAGAGATAGATAGAAAGAAGGTGATTGAAGTGATGTCGATAGAACAGAAAGATGTAACAAAGGATACATCGATATATGGAGATAGAAAGAGAAAGTAAGAAAGAGAAAGAGAGAGAAAGAGAAGGGGGAGATGCAGAAGATAAAAGGGGTAGAATGAGACGTAACATTGGGAGGTATTAAAGGGTGTGATCATGATAATAAGGGATTACTGGAAAAGATATAATAGAAGTGTGGACGCCGTACAAATTTTCCTTGAAATACAATGGTACCCAACAATAATATTAAAATAGTTACATATTTTACGTTCTTTTATCTTCTTTAAAATACCACATCACACCTTCCCGACACAAATCACAGTCCTATAATGAATTCAGAAATGTGATTAATATATCATTTGGTATCACACAGTCACATACCTAAAGAGGCATTACTGTTTGCAATCCTCATATCATGGTCGTGCTCATGCATTTCTAAAGTTTTTCGCACCATGTTTCGAGTCGCTTAACTGATTTTGAACTGCACGCGTATAATAAAATCAATACAATCAATACTATTTGTGCATGTCAGATATATCTATTAAAGTGAAATCCAACCTTAATCATGTTAATAGCATGTTGTTCTAACAGAAAAAGGACAAACCAGATCAGCAGATTGGTGAAAGTTTGAACAAAATTGGACAATCAATAAGAAAGTTATGAATTTGGGAATGTTGTAGTCACTATATATAATTATATATGGGAATTTCAAATTGGCTGAATAGGTAATGTCACTGTGATGTAGTGGCTGACAACTTCCCTGTTCGCTCCAGCACACATAATGACTAAGATGTCTTTTATAAGGACCTGTAACAATATGCTATCTATAATATAATTTGCGTACTGCCCCGAAGGAAAAGGCGCTTTTGAGAAAACCGCAAATTAGTGATATTTTTAGTACAATAAACCATTTAAACGTGAGAGGTGACCGCCAATAGCCAATATGTCACAATCGACTCACCAAATTGCCAATATGAGATTCGCATAGATTTCGTTATCTCATTTTTCAAACATCCATAGATTTATTATTCCTTATCCGATTTTTCCCCCAAACTTTCACTGTCCTGTTTTTCTGATTTTCTGCTTTTACACAAATCATCCAAGTACCAAGGATGGATTGCCCTTTAATGGCCGATGAAGACTGTTTTATCTACAATGAGGATGTTTAAGCCAATCTGTATTAAAAGTTGCTTTTAATCTAGAATTTTTATATACATTATACAGAATTCATGGCAGGTCTGTTAAGGTGTACTCATACATACATGATGTTGTACTAGAGGTTCGGAGTTTATAAGCCAGTCACTTATTTAAGTATCAAGATATCCGTTACCTGGTACGGTTGAAAATATAACGGTAATTTGTCTCACCTAAAATGCATATTTATATCTTAATTTGAAGCTTTTCAATCTGCTTTTATATGATAGTATATCAGGATAGATACAACCTCTATTCAAACAACGGGAAAGATTTTTTTTAAATGCAAGTTTCGATGTAACAAAATATCTTTTAGTGCTTGTCTACTGAACACACCTGAGCTGAGGGAATGGTTAGCAGAAGACTCACCGCATGAAAATAAGATTCAATGTGGGGCACAGTAGGAGGTGATTTCATCTTGTGGGAATTGTGTTTGAAGATCGACAGCTCATATTTGTCGACCGGGTCACCACTTCTTTTCAAGAGAGAGAGAGAGAGAGAGCGTAAGAGAGAAGAGAGAGAATTAAGGGGTTAAAAAGTAGGTTCATGAAAAGAGAAGATGGCGGTTCTAAAGACAATTCGATAATTCTTCTTAACTTAAAGGACGGTTATAAGTTCTAAGAGAAAAAAAGAGAAACAGAGGGAAACGGGAACCATTGACTTTCTAAGAACTCAAGAGCGAGAATAGATGGATAGGGGGTGGGGGTTAAAATCTTAGAATAAAAATCTTAAATACATGATCATTTTAACCACGCACCACTTTTCTGCTCGTATGCTTCATGTCATTGATTATGATGATCTTTCCAAATATTTGTCAAATAAGCTCAGAGTAGGAAATATATGTTACCTCATAATACTCAGTACAGGACCAGTCAGCAAACATTCTTCTCTTTGTGCAAATATCTTCAAATTTGTACTCATCCCATTCTCCTTTCTCGATGTTCAAACAAGAAGCCCTCCGCGTGGTCGGGTAGTATAATGCTGCTCAATATAGACCAGAATGTTTGTGCTACTGAATATAATCCAAACAACTATAGGATTACCATCCAGACATCTATTCCATATAGGATATTTTCTCCGAGCAATAAACCGAGATGACCAACCCGGTATATCCTTGGAACAATAGATCTGTTTACTAATTGTATGCATACTTCTTGAACAAAGGTTTCTCTCGGGGACTCAAAAGCTTGCCAGAGGCTTTCCCCGACATAACAACAACTAATGTATGCAAAATGATTCCATCCGAACATAGAGATGCCATATTATGCATAATAGGTGCACTAAATAGTTGGTAACAAAGGATTCTGGAGAGAAACGTGCATCAATTGAAATACATTAGTAAACAGGTCTAGTCTATTAATGAAGCACAAGGAAGCACACAAATTTAAAGCGTTCTCATATTCCAACCAGAGACATTTCAAATGAGGTGTCGTACCCCGATCATACCAACAAGACCGATACCAACCGATCAACAAACCGAACAAAACATTTACGTTACCATGAATGACCAAGAATTGGTGTGTGTGGGGTCGGTTTGGCTATGTGACTGATCTAGCTTCAGCCCACATATAAAAGACCAAGCATTGAGGGTAGACAATGAATATGATGAAACCAATATAGAGCCACATACAGAGCCTGAAATAGAAGCTGAAGTGTCATCATGCTACAAGCAACAGACCTATCTTCTTGAATGTGACAAAGGTAAGGATAATGAGTATCTCTTCTCAGAGCGGTAAAGACTTCTTATTTTGTGGTGGCGGCGGTTTTGAGTTTCTATTGCCTTGCCCTTTTGGCAAAGGCACACGGTTGGAAGGCACACAAAAAATTACCTGTCGGAATGAAAGAAGATTCAGAAGGATATTTGACCGAACAATACAATAGTAATGCCCGATGCACACGATACGTCATTTCGTCTGCGTTAATAACTGCACTAATCGAGCTTGCGAAGGCAAGCAGACCATACGCCAGAAATTCAGCGAAATATTTAAGCTGTTTATTTTCCAATCACTCTTTGTACGATCTCACTCTCACATATAGCGCGTCAAAGGCCGCATCAGCATACAATGGCGCTATCCTACGTCAGGCTACATCGTGCACAACGGGCTTGCTGCCTGTTTCAGTTGCGTTATATTGCGTTAACCAAGCCAGTGAAGACAATAATACGACAGTAATTCGAAGAAAGGGTTCCACATTTCATGTTGTATCCCATTGTGTGGGATGTCACTCAGTCTCACATCTCACTTCAAAGACACGCCATGTGAAAATGCCTGACGCATTCACACGTCACACAAAATTACATCTTGTGTACAACGGGCGTTACAACCCATCATACTGGCCTTACCGATGCTTTTGAATGACTTTGTTTTCTGTTGTTAATGAAACTTGTGAAGACGTTTAAATCAGCCATCACTTAAACCCAGCTCACACCAGGCGTCCTTTCCTGACGTTAGGATCACGTCAGTGATATGTACGGTCTTATGCGCTTTGTAAAAGAGTGATATCGTTTAAAAAGTGATTACAGAATGAACAGAGCAAACAATACTTTTCATAACAGGCGTATATATAGCTTAATTACCTTCAGAGGTTCGATCAGCGTATAGGCACTGACGCTATCAAAATGACGTCTCGTGTAAGCCGGGTTTTACATCTGCTACCATTAGCTTATGTCTCCTTCCAGCAGATGGGTCTCAATCCGAATGCGAACCATGGACGTTTCATTATAGAATTGTTTCACATTTTGCAAAGTATTCAAATGTATACAGAATAGCATGAATATTATTTCAAAGCACGGTGATATAAGAAAAGCAGGAAGGAGTAGAATTCCCTGAATCAAGGAGTTTGTGCTGGGTACGCTTGAATTGTGTACATGATACACGCTAATTAGGAGATGCAGGAACGGACAAGGGAGAGAGAGAGAGAGAGAGAGTGCAGTAGTAGTAATAGTAGTAGTATTAGACTAATTACGTAATCACCGCTGAACTTCGGCACAGAATGCACGTATATGTTCAATACATGGAGTTATCGGTTATAGCCCATCCTAAACATTGTTTTGTACTAACCTTTATCATCTTCAAAATTGAGTTAAATTTATCTCCTTGAAGATTTAATTTCATCATTCAGTAAACACACATCTGCCTTAGCTGTCTGTTTCCCGGGCTAATTAAGAAGGAATCGTAAACATCATCAGTGTCACTAAACCATCACGTCTCGATAGAAAATTGCTTCTCCTTGAGTGTTAATGAGCTCTTAAATATTCACAAGCCAATTACGTCCTAAAATGATACTACAGATGATCATATACAAATATAATCTGCGTCTCCTTATAAATGTGATGAGTAGGACTGTCCTGGTTTAATGATGAAATACAACTGCATTGTTATGGAAACTGACTAGAAAATATTCCGACGTGTAATATGGAGAAAATGCATATATAGTTCATTAATATGATGTATCGGAACCATCAAAATCAAAACAAGATCTGTCTTGCAGAATATCCCAAACACTTGTGGTAGTTATCCACAGTCATGGAAGAGAGCTGTGATCGCCCCAATTAAAAAAAAACAACAACAGTGAAAGAGATGACTAATCTAAGACCGATTTCCATCACTGTCGCGATTTTTTCTCATGTTATGGAATCACTTTTATCCCTTTAACCACTTTTCAAATCATCCTGCCTCTGCCCCCCCTTCTCTTTCTCTCTCCCCCTCTCTCCTTTTCTCTCTACAGCTAATATACCGTAAGGCCTATAGAGACTACATTCTAAGATAAAGAATAAGTCAAGGGTTTCAATAATAATCATTTCTTTTAAGGGAATGCCGCTTTTTAATCGTGAAAAGCACACATTCCAGATACGATATAGCTTGGGACAAGGTATGATTTTGTGTCAGATCAAAAATTTATTTACGGGAAAGAGGGGGGGGGGGGCACACGTATATGTAAAACATAGATGTTTATAGTGACATGCAGATCGACAATTATTTTTCGGTTATCTGGTTATGGGGAGGAGGGGGCTCAAATAAATTATGTGTTGAGGACATCATAATGTGATTAGAAAGATAAAATGGCCGTCTTGAGAAGGTCGTCACGTGGGGGTCATGTCAGGTCATGAATTTGACATGCAGGCACCACATAAAATGATCGGAAGAAAGATGTTTTCACCAATATCTTGCATGAAATCCGAGTTGGTGAAAAGAAAGGAGCGCCTTAGAGATAAGATCATAGACAATTATTTGATGAAACATTTGATGAAGCGTGTGATAAATGTGGCACAGACGGTAGCCTTATTTGTCACATGTAACCATGGATAACAAATCATTTATTGGTTCTCCAGGGCCAAGCGAATGGCTTCCACATCATTTTTACTGGTAATAATAATTGATAAAAAGGAAGAGTAAAATACATGTAAAAATTGCTACGTGTTTTGTTTAAATACAGTACGTCAGGAAGAATATAGACTTCCGAACATGTCAACATTAATTTGAAGCCTCTGATTATTGCAAGGATTTCTCATTTAAGAGTTAAATATTTACTTTGAAATGATCAGTAATCTATCGAAACAGGCAACTGACAATATTTTATGCTTTTCAGTGAAGAAATTTTGATTAAAAAAAAAAAGGAATATTGCGCACAAAGTTACCAAGAACACATTGCTTGCAATTGCACATACTTTGCAGCTCCTGAGGAAGCAGTATTACCCTTCATGCGCTTGGCAATATCACGTGACATAAATCATCCAGTGACGTAATAAGAGTTGACTTGGATGGGGTGGATCTAGACCGAAAAATCTGTCTCTCGTTCGTTAGCTCTTCACTTAGAGACAGAAACGCTCCATACACTCGCCTGTGCAAACCGAATACACATTGACTTACACACTATAAAGTTTGAATACGGCTGGAAGATTTTCATACGGAGAAAACCTTGGACCCTGAATTACCTGAAAAAGGAGCATTAAAAGGAATAACAGTCAAATTGGTAAGTTGAACATGTTCGTTTAAGTATAGAGCCTAGGCCTAATCTATTTAATTTATACAAATATTTTTAAAAATCGTAATATTCACATTTTAACAACGACATGCCTACTGTTCCTCCTTGGCGTTCAGTGAGTTTGCACAGGCGAGTGTATGGAGCGTTTCTGTCTCTTAGTGAAGAGCCGACCCTATCCAAATAAGAGGCTAACGAACGACAGACAGAATTTTCGGTCAAGGGTAGATCACTCCCCCATCATGCTCCCCTCCCTGAGGAAATCCAGCTAACAAATAAAGTGAATTCTCGATGACCCGTAATAATTCATTTAAACCCAACGTAAGGACTTGAGTCACTTTGAGGGATTTTGGACAGAGCTGAAAACACATCGTCGGTTCTAAAGTATAGTAAAACACGGATCCAAACGTCTAGGCATACTCCAGGGCTCAATTCAATTCAATCAATTTCAAGTACTGATAGATTCATTTCATCTATGACAACTTCCAGTATTTTTTTCATAAACTGCATTCTTCCCATGTAATTTACTCTTTCAGGTATGATGAGTCCCCAAGGCCATTTATACACACACACACACATCGCATGGACCCCACGTATATTTTTTTAATTTCAATCTGAACTACAAGATGAGTAGACATGGTAGACGTCAGTATTTGGCAAACAGTAACGAATCCAGAACAATGTTGGCCCAGGCCCACATGGTACACCTTTTCGTGTATAAAGGCTCATAAAAGAAAAAAAGAAAAGAAAAAAATACTGCATTCGGTCTCGGGGACAAGGGACCGACTAGGGCAGCCCTGATACATTCCTCTCCTTCTCTGTTGGTCCATGGACCTACTTGGTCTCTTCCAATCCACAGTGTTACAAAATCAACTGCCAAGGGCTCAAGTAAGGATCTCTGCAAGCGAGTACCTCTGCATAAGAAAATGACATGCCTAATGACGAAACGATATGAAATCTTAGATAATTAAAGAAAGACCAAATTGAATGTTTAAATCTACGTACAGGAAGACCTTTCCAGAAGATATCCCATTTCATAAATAACAAGCATATTTAAACGGAAACAAGTTTTCGATACTCAGTGGACTTAATAAACAAAGTAGAGTTAGGATCATCCATCATCACTAATACATTGTCTAACATGTTTACATCTACGTTGTCGCATTTCATTAAAAAAAATTAAAACTTCATCAGTTTGTTTATATTAAAAATTAAAACATTACTCTGGTTTATAAACATCTATAATGCTTCTATTATGTACATGTGAGTTTATGAAATGGATCAAAGTTTCCCAACCGCCATTTTGTTGATGTGAAGTGACGTCATACAACCGATAACCCCTTTTTCAAATGTAGGTTACTGGGTTTATTACTGTGCCCTCGTTGTCCCATTCTTTCACTTTTCAGTACCTGTTTTGAAGCCACCAAGTTACTGCAAACCCCCTAGAGGGGATTGTCAACCAGTCTTCTCCCTATTAATAGATCATGTCTGGTAGAGGAACCGGGTCATCAAGTCATTCAAAAAAAAAAAAAATATTCTCTCCACAGTCGCAATGTCGTTAGTACAGTCTACTTTGTAATTTACTCTCCTAAAACATCAATTATTGAAGTAGTCAAGTGACGTAATAGAATGGAGAGCAGAGATAAAAGGAGCTCACGTTTTGACAATTACCAGTCTGCTCAAAAGTATTTATTATTTCGTCGCTATACTTGAGAAGACATCTATAATGTGCAGCCCTTAGCGTTACATTCTTTATAATCAATACAGTAAAGGAGTTAAAGCTTGCCCAGTAAATCCTTGTTACATTAGGACACATGGAAACACAGTGGAATTATGTGAGTACCACCACCACACTCATTATATATTTAAAGTCTACCATGATATAGTAGTTACTATTGTCGTGGGGAAAGCAGGCAAATAAACAAACAGAGTGACATATATTTCAATGGTAAGTTCATATCTTCATCTGATCGCTTCCTGGAATGCAGTTTTAAATTTGAGACCCAAATGAAAATTCGGGAAACTGAGGCACACATGTTTCAAGAGAGGAGGACGTAAACGATATGTACGATTCCACAAAGGAGAAATTAATTTTTAAAATGTTGGTTTTCTGTAATATCGTCAAACAGATTAGAATTTTAATCCTCTAATTACTTCATTATGTTCATAGAAGTGTCGTGGTCTCGCGGATAAGTCACGGGAATGTTGGTCATATGGTCAGCGGCCCGAGTCCTAGGCGCGCAGTTGTATAGTAATCAAATATACCTTGCACTGAGAGGCTCCAGTTGAAATTATGGATTCTCTGAGGTGACTGGTATAGCACTATTTTCTGAGGGGCGCAGCCCCGAAGAAAATAGTAACTATGCCAGTCACCGAAGAATCCATAATTCAACTGGTGCCTCGAAAAGCGTGCATGGTATATTTGATTTATATCCTACCAGAGTAAGCTTAGATAGATAAACAATAATAAAACTAAAGAATCTAGACCTAGTCCTAGACCTAGTCTAGACTCTATATGAAATGTATACAACTCACCATATTTGCCCAAAGTCACAAAAGATGCCTGGCCATTGGCATGGCTTGTATTTTATTGTCTATAATGTACTGTAGATCTAGATCTACATGGCACAAATCCAACGATGAAACCATTTAAACAATGGTACGTGGTCGATTCGACTAGTGGAGATCAACGTGCATGATATGTATAAGGTCGTTCATCTGCACTTCACTAGCACTACGCGCATACGATACCGGTACGTACATTGAACATGAGCTATGCGCTAGCGGCTCTCTCAGCCATCTCTCCTCGCTAACCTAACGCCGAAACATTATCGAGATATATTGTCGCGATATCGATAGCTTCGAAATATCCAGAAAAACAAAAAAGTGACGTCATAATATTTTTATATCGAAAAATATACGGAGGTCTGACGTCACGCGATATCCATTTTTTCTTCATGGTGAAAGTATTTTGTGTCACGTGAGACATTCCTGGCCAATCTTTGCATGAGAATTTTATGATGTAGGATATAATGCTATTTATGTGACAGGAATATACTCCGTGAAAGCTTGCCGTGCCTCAGCGCAGCCAGTGTAATTGTAATATTTTGTAGGCCCTGTCATCCCATGGGATTGTGCAAATAGTAGTCAGGTCCACACGATGTGAGCTAAACTTTAAGTTATCTTGTAGTTATCTTGTAGTTTCAGACCGTATGAAAGGACTCGTAGTTTCGAAACTTTAACTTGTAGTTCTAGAATCACAAGCGAGCTCGTGGTTAACGCTAAAACCACGAGCAGTGGGTGGTCCTCCGTTGCAGTTGAGGGCCATGTGCACGGAATAAACTTTAGGTTTCGCAAGCTTGTGGTTAACGATGACCTCGCTGTTCATGTTAAACTTCCGGATCATACCCTTCGTACGAATTATGAACAATTGAACACAGGAACTGTATGTGTATACTGTACACACAATCGCCAATCTGTATCGACTTCCAGTGTTAACAGCGACGATCGCTCGGCTTGTAGTTTCAGAACAACGAGCATCGTTGTTTCGGGCCCATGTGAACCCTCGTCGTGGTTAGTGGGTCGTTGTTTCGTTAACTTAAAGTTTCGCTAACCCAAAGTTTCGAAACCACAAGTCCCGTATTAACGTAGCTAAAATGTCTTCCTTTTATTACTTTTGCTACTTATTTGCTGAAATGCTTTAAATTGTTTATTTTTGGTAATATAAAACGATAACCATATTACAACAAAATCGGTCTATTTATGTCTAGGTAGAACTATAGAAGAATAAATGGTACTGAAGGCCCATTTGCATAAATTGATGAGCAACACCCATTCAATAATATTTTTTTCTACAAAGAACGATTTGTATGATTATCGTTATCGTTAAAATGAAGGTAGGGTGTCGTAGCCGAGAGGTTAAAAAGGCATTTTATCTACATTTATGGTACATTAAAGGGATTCGGTAACTTTGTGGAGGCTTGATTTAATAAATTGTTGAATTTAATTGATATCTGTCTTGTATAATGATGTTCAGAAGGATAAATAAATAGCCAGGCATAGAAAGGTTTTCAAATATATAATGCTATTATTAAGATATCTATGACTGAATACTCCCATTTACGAAAGCGTATGGCCACAGAGAAAATGAGTCTGGCATTTCCAGTCACTTGCATATGTTTACTTTTGTGAAGGATATGGTGATTTTGAAGTGCTTTCCCCCCTGGGCTTCATTTTTACACCATATTACATACACTGATAGCATGTAAGGCCAGGCAGCTCAGATTTTATCAAGCCTCTACAAAGTTACCAAATCACTTTAAATAAATGGTGTTTGGCATATCAATACGTGTGTGAGTGTGTTTCGCAAGAAAACCCCAAAACGTAATCAAAGTTTATTCTCGATCTTTTTATGCCTCCGCCCACCGAAGGTGGGTGCCGGAGGCATTATGTTTTTGGGTTGTCCGTCCGTCCCACTTCTCGTTACCGCGATATCTGAAGAATCATTTGAGTTTTTTTCAGATGGATCTCGATTAGAGGTGTCGTAGTCAAGTGGTTCAATCACTTGACTGGGAATGCAAATGTCGTAGGTTCGAACCCCGGCACGGCACTTATGCCCTTGAGCAAGGCATTTTATCTGCATTGCTCATCTCCACCCAGGTGTTAACTGGGTACCCGGGAGGATGCGAACGTCATTGTGGTTGGATTAGCATGTGCGCGCTTGGAAACAGGCAACTGGCTAGAATGCTCCCCAAGGAGTGGAGAATGTGCACTATAATGTGCAGAATCGCAAATGAATCCAGTGACCGGGGTAATAATGCTGTAAGCGCTTTGGTCGGTTACATTGTAACTGGTAAGGCGCTATAAAAGAAACAGCTATTATTATTACAACTTTGGAATTTAAACACAATACATACCAAATTATCTGTGTGTATAAATTCAATATCGACAATAATTTGATGTTTCTGCTTTGCGTGTGCAAAAAATGGAAATTGTAGGTATTCATTTTGATAGAAAATCACCTGACCCTATAATGGGCATGCAAAAGTCTAGAACAAAGGCTAATTCCCTTGCCCCAATTACGGAATTGGTAGATGGAGAGGAAAAGAGGAAAATGATGAGATGAATGAAGAGAAAGACGAAGAAGAGGAAGTTAAGAGCAAAGGAAGAAAAAAAGAGAAGATATGATCGAATGCAAACTTCCATGATAATGATAGGAAAAAGGAAAAGGGCGGCATGAGACTTTAAGAACGAGACAAGTCTTCAATCAACATTTCTCTTGGCGACATGAAAATGCAAATTGAAATGGCAAAGTCGTTCCTTGGACGAAAATGGAAGGGGAAGTCATAATGTAAATAGCAAAGAGGCTATTTGACATTATGACGGAGGGATGGGTGAATATGATTACTGTAAATTGGATCCCCAGACATCCGAAGAGTTCGTTCAACTGCTACTAAGGTCTGAGGAATATTCAATGTAACCTTCAAGGTAAATTCTCTTTCACTGGGAAAGCGTAAACATTCGCCTTCTCCCGATCCTGTCCATGCCTGTTACTGTTACACCACCAGGCCGACTCCAAACCGTTCCCTTACGGACAAAATCACCTCGGTCTGGTTTCGGTCTATTATAGATATATATAATATGTAATATATAATATATGATATCTAATATATAATATATAATGTATAATATATAATAAATACTATATACTATAATTATAATATATAATATATACTATATAATATACTAAAATAGCGTTGAGCACGAACATAATATACTAAAGCTTTTCGACATGCACTCATCAGAGTAAATTCGCATGAATGAGCAGAACTGTTGTTGTTGTTGTTATTAAGGTTGATGGCGCTATCCATCGAATACGATGATTTCCGCGAGAAACGCCAGAAAACGCCAGAAACGAAACAATATAATAGAGCCGAAAGAACAGTGGAAGCTAAATGGCTGTCACGCTAAACAAGGTTAGGTTTAGTAACAGCCGTTCGGTAGAACAAATGCTAAAATAACGCAAGTGTTCTTACGAACCCCTTCTGACGGCACAGAATGGGGTCAGTAAGCCGAATATATGATGTCCGTGTTCAACGCTATTTTCCGATTTTGCAGTACCAAGCACTTATTTATATACCATATAATATATAATATAATTATAATATATAATATAATTATAATATATGATATATAATATATAATAGTGACGTCTACATCTGGCTCTATGGCTCGTATGTCATTGTATGTTGTGAAAAGGGGGAGAGGAGGGGCAATGAATATATAGATAGACTGATACTGATGATGATAATGATGATAACGGTTCCTCTTTAATTTACCAACTGGACATTAGGTTGTGGACAAATCAATAACAATGATAATTACAATATAGCAATCTTCATCATCATTGAGGGAGAGAGAGAGAGGGGGGGGGGGGGGAGAGAGACAGAGAGAGAGACTGACAAACAGACAGAGAGAGAAAGAGAGAGGGGGCAGAGAGTGAGAGTTAGTGATTACATCAAAGTAAATTCTGTACATGTATGTAAATACAGATATGCTCAGGCTTACCCGTTACACACCCTGTTACAAGCGTAACTATGCTTACTGATATTCTGCCATGTAATGCAAGTTCATCCTGTTTATGTCACTTCATATGAACAGTGTACTATTTGAACAGATATTACATGTTGACAAATCTGTTAATTTGAATTGAATTAAATGTAATGTGGACTATAGGATAAAAGATTGCAGGAACTAAACACCAGATGATTATCGTCAGTTGCTCGGCATAACATTTTCAATTTATAAAGAAGGGAATGATTATTCACTCATCCTCATGACTGTTTTCAAGTCTTTTTGGTTTTGCTTCTGAAGTTTTAAAACTTTAATATAGTGCACAGAGAGAGAGAGAGATGGGAGGAATGCATTTTGCAGGTTATTCCCAACCGTTCCATGTCCTTTCCTACTTATTTCCTCTATGTACAATTCATAATTCTCGTCATTTGAACCGTACAATACCCCTTTTCAGGCGCCATTTTCTCTCTGCAATATATAATTGCACCATTTTAAAAAGAATTGATGCAATGTATTTCCCAGCAAAGTACGTACACAGAGATTCGTAGGCCCGACAGCTAGCCACGAGCATTCCAGTGCTTTTCTATTATCTTCTACTCATAGCATACATCATCATCATCATCATCATCCGCCATATATGATTGTGAATAATGAAACAACCAGATCGAGAATGACCATTGATATTATAATGACTATAAGGTGCACTGTGGATGAGTTAATACTATAGCATATATTCTAAGAGCGCTTGGTGCTTTGTCATGCTATTCCTCGCGTTTTTAATTGGCCAGTCAAATCAGGAGCAACGCAAGGTTATTCTTGGAGTTGTATAGCTTGATCCCCGGTAGCAATATACAACTCAATCAGTTTATTGTCAACGACACTA
This sequence comes from Heliocidaris erythrogramma, assembly GCA_025617745.1. Lineage (NCBI taxonomy): Eukaryota > Metazoa > Echinodermata > Echinoidea > Camarodonta > Echinometridae > Heliocidaris > Heliocidaris erythrogramma. The sequence goes on along the minus strand of CM046862.1, from coordinate 7,724,950 downwards.
CAATGGGCTGTTCTCATATGTGTAATTTCATGAAAATATCTCTCCCATCCTGTGTGCCTTCAGAATTATATATCTCCTTCCTTCTTTCCATCCATTCCCCTCTCTTTCATTTTCTAAACGTTATTTACCATGAAATCCTAAGATATTAAATCATCATCTTTTTGTTACTTTCCCGTGTTTACTTGGTATTCTATTATATAGCATGATTAGATGTGCACACTATCGATCTCATATTACACAGGTGCTATGTGAGTGAGGGAGGGGCAGCAAAATCTCTTACATTGGTGCGGGTGAAATGAGAACCTAATATCATCGCTTTTGCATGGCAGTAGGACTCTCCTTTACTCATTTTGACAAGAAATAGCAAGGGCATTATAGTTCAACTTGAAACGGATTTGCCCTCATTAATACATGTACCCACCCAGGACCTTCCGATTTCAGGTATGGCCATACGCTTTCGTAAATGGGAGTATTCAGTCCTAGATATCTTAATGATAGCAGTATATATTTGAAAACCTTTCTATGCTTGGCTAATATATTAATTTATCCTTCCGAACACCATTATACAAGACAGATAAAAAAATTCAACAATTTATTAAATCAAGACTCCACAAAGTTATCGAATCCCTTTAATGCCAAGTTATGTGCGTTAAATGCCCTGATACTGAATATGATCTTTTTAGAGAGAGGAAATGTTCGTCACCTTTAGACATGTCAAAGCAGCAGAGTCACAAAAGACACATGTAGTCAGGTGACAGAGAGAGAGAGAGAGAGAGAGAGAGGGGGGGGGGGGGAGGGGAGAAAGTGGGCGGGAGTTAAGAGTAGGTATATTGTGCAATTCTGTTAAACATATGGAGTCAGCTTGCTACACGTATTGCTATGAAGCATGCAGATAATTACACAAATTGTTTTTACTCTAAAAGAGAACTAGGTCAAGGCTTAATATTGACTGCCAAGGTCGCAGTTTCAATTTGCAATTGATTACCACACGTTACAGGGGCCAATATAAATAGACCTTACGAGTTTTATTATAAGTAAGAGAATCCGGCCTGTCCAAAATGTAAAGACATTTCTTTTTCGTTGGAAAAGTAGGCCTTATTCATTAAAAAAAAGGTTGGGTAAAAACTACCCAATATTTTACTCAATATCGGGCTATTGTCATTGGGTAACGTAAAACTGGTACGACCGCGTCCTACCCCCTCCACTCATTTTATGACCATATTCTCTCACATTTTATCGTAGAATATATCCCAACTTGCCTTTCGCCTATTATTGTTGTTCTAGCTTTCTAGAGAATGACCTATAGTTCTAGCAGACATGTAATCAATTTGTACTGCGACGGTACTACTCACTATTATAGAAATATTCAACTATAGATCGATTTTGAATTAGATCGATATTGAAATGGAACACCCTCTTCTTTCACAAAAACATCTGTATTTCGGGTGATTTCTCTAGCAAATGAATAATTTCTAAAAACATACATCACTCGAATAGGATTAAATGGGATGATATTTGTCACAGTACCTATTTTGCCAGGGAATGGAAACAATACATATTTTAGTGTAGATTGTTGAACAATGATGGCGATATCGTGACAGTCGTATATAAAAAAAAAACATGAATGTAAGTTGCTTTTTCGTTAGTGAAATAGAATGAATCGTGTGAATGTTGAGTTTGAGAAAGGAGAAATGGGGGGGGGGGGGGGGGGGGGGGAGAAATGAAGAAGGAAAAGAAGGTGACGACGGCAGCCAATGAAAAACAAATTGGGAAGATGAATAGAAAATAAGATGAAGTGGAATAGGAAAAATGGAAAGAAGGACGAAGAAAGAAAAGGAAAAAGAAGACGAAGGAGGAGGAGGAAGATGAGATAACATAGAAGAAGATTAGATATGAAAGAATTATAAGAACGAAGGCTAATATTCAGGTCATACACGATACGACAACTACAACAAAAGACAATAGTCATTATGAAAAGCAAGACGTCTTTGACATAATATCAAAGTTCCTTTATATTTTCTCACCAAATAGATATTCATTCCTTATTCTATTATTAAATTCATCCAACAATACTGTGTTGTTTTTCTTCACGATCATAGTATAATGGACACGTTGTGATGATATATTTTCCAAGAGGAATACAAAACAAAAACAACAACAACAACAACAACCACAACAATATTACAACAAGACTTCCCGCAACAAGACAATAGAATCCTATTTCATTTTCGGAATTACAACCATGGGAACAATGACCTCTATTTCAATTTATAAATCATGGACCTTTGAAAGAAAGAACATTTAGAATAATGAATCTTCGGAGTAATGCAAGAACTGTTTATGAACCCTATTTTATTCAGGGTGCTCTCGCTATTCATGAGGACCGCTATTCATAGAAAACCGCTAGTCAGTTAATACGCGGTATGAATAGTGGTCCTTATGAACGGAGGTCCTTATGAATAGCGAGGTAATTTGTCTATGGTTTGCTCGCTATTCATAAGGACCGCTATTCATTTAGTCACGCGTTATGGATAGCGGTCCTTATGACTAGCGAGGTTACCCCTTTTATTCATGTTATTATTATCCCCCTCAATGGACACTTTACGTGTATATGAATCATGAATTATCATGATTATGAACCTTGGGGAAAAAGGAACCTTCAGAAGAAAAAAAATCGAGTGCCCCCCCGCCAAGCGACCAATGTAGACACACAGTACAGCATCTCCCCGTCTCAATTTTTTCTTGCTCTCCTCCTCCCCCTCCCCCTCCCCCTCAATGGACACTTTACGTGTATAGGAATCATGAATTATCATGATTATGAACCTTGGGGAAAAAGGAACCTTCAGAAGAAAAAAAATCGAGTGCCCCCCCCCCCGCCAAGCGACCAATGTAGACACACAGTACAGCATCTCCCCGTCTCAATTTTTTCTTGCTCTCCTCCTCCCCTCTCCCCCCCCCCCCCCCCCCCCCCCCCCGTCGAGTAGAAACATTTCACGCATGCCCCTGGAGTCTAGTCATCATATTATCTTGTCCTAATTTCACAGCTTCTCATTCTCCTTCGAAGGCTAGGAGACAGGATACAGTCATCGCTGACTGCCATTGAACATAGTCAAGAGAAGGCTAGGAGACAGGATACAGTCATCGCTGACTGCCATTGGACATAGTCAAGAGAAGGCTAGGAGACAGGATACAGTCATCGCTGACTGCCATTGGACATAGTCAAGAGAAGGCTATGAGACGGGATACAGTCATCGCCGAATGCCATATAACATAAAGAGAAGGCTAGGAGACAGGATACAGTCATCGCTGACTGCCATTGAACATAGTAAAGAGAAGGCTAGGAGACAGGATACAGTCATCGCTGACTGCCATTGAACAGAGTCAAGAGAAGGCTAGGAGACAGGATACAGTCATCGCTGACTGCCATTGAACATAGTCAAGAGAAGGCTAGGAGACAGGATACAGTCATCGCTGACTGCCATTGAACATAGTCAAGAGAAGGCTAGGAGACAGGATACAGTCATCGCTGACTGCCATTGAACATAGTCAAGAGAAGGCTAGGAGACAGGATACAGTCATCGCTGACTGCCATTGAACATAGTCAAGAGAAGGCTAGGAGACAGGATACAGTCATCGCTGACTGCCATTAAACATAGTAAAGAGAAGGCTAGGAGACAGGATAAAGTCATCGCTGACTGCCATTGAACATAGTAAAGAGAAGGCTAGGAGACAGGATGGAGTCATCGCTGACTGCCATTGAACATAGTAAAGAGAAGGCTAGGAGACAGGATACAGTCATCGCTGACTGCCATTGAACAGAGTCAAGAGAAGGCTAGGAGACAGGATACAGTCATCGCTGACTGCCATTGAACATAGTCAAGAGAAGGCTAGGAGACAGGATACAGTCATCGCTGACTGCCATTGAACATAGTCAAGAGAAGGCTAGGAGACAGGATACAGTCATCGCTGACTGCCATTGAACATAGTCAAGAGAAGGCTAGGAGACAGGATACAGTCATCGCTGACTGCCATTGAACATAGTCAAGAGAAGGCTAGGAGACAGGATACAGTCATCGCTGACTGCCATTAAACATAGTAAAGAGAAGGCTAGGAGACAGGATAAAGTCATCGCTGACTGCCATTGAACATAGTAAAGAGAAGGCTAGGAGACAGGATGGAGTCATCGCTGACTGCCATTGAACATAGTAAAGAGATGGCTAGGAGACAGGATACAGTCATCGCTGACTGCCATTGAACATAGTAAAGAGAAGGCTAGGAGACAGGATACAGTCATCGCTGACTGCCATTGAACATAGTAAAGATAAGGCTAGGAGACAGGATACAGTCATCGCTGACTGCCATTGAACATAGTAAAGAGAAGGCTAGGAGACAGGATACAGTCATCGCTGACTGCCATTGAACATAGTAAAGATAAGGCTAGGAGACAGGATACAGTCATCGCTGACTGCCATTAAACATAGTAAAGAGAAGGCTAGGAGACAGGATAAAGTCATCGCTGACTGCCATTGAATAGTAAAGAGAAGGTGGAGTGTTCTGGTAAAGGCGAAAAATAGTGATTTCGTATTTGTATTGTGCGAGCGTGGAAGGATGTGACAGTAGAGATGTCCCCTGAAATAGATTGCTCTTCAAATGCCCTCATATTCGAGGTATAGCTATACAATCATGTATATAATTTACGAATTTAGACCAAATTTTCATGCTACATTATGTGTGTAGATAATACTCATTTCTATGTGCAGTGCTTTTCACCGTATGTAGTTTTCAGCAAGAATGAGTCAATTTCATATCATTTTGGTAATGCCCAAACCTCATAGTATACACTAATTCTTTTGTATATACTACATAATCAACCTTTCCGAATAACTTCTCCCCATAAAGTTCTTTAAATGTGTAATCATGTGACCATTACGCAACTTTGCAATGAAATGCATGGGCAGGTAGCAAGATTAAATGTTCTCATCTGTTAACAGGATTTAACTTCATCATAAACACTACATGTATTGGACGAATCGTCAAAGTACTTTCAGACCTGTGAGTAAAATGAAGATGCAATATCAATACAATTTCCTTGAATTCAGTTACGCCAATAAAATTATGTCGAATCTTTATTCTGCATGACTATCTTCACCGCAATTTGGTGAATGATGGAGTTCCTCTTTCTCCACTTGCCTTAACTCTTAGTCCCTTCTATCTCTCTCTCGCTCTCTTTCTTTCTTTGTCTGTCTTTCTCTCTCTCTCTTTCAGTCTCACCTCTCACCATCTCTTTCTCTATCTCGCTCTCTCTTTACACTGTACACTGTATTATGTAAATTATTCAGGCGTACCTAACCAAAGCTCCTTTGTTTACGAGATTCTACGCTTCTTCCCTGCATGCTATTGACTGATACTCATACTCTATACATAATATCCTACTTAAACACTTTGAAAAGTGAGTTGATAGTGAAGGTGGTCAAATGAATATACATATCTTTCAAACTCTTTTAGCAAAAATATAGTGCAAAGTTGCAGGGAAAATTGTGATTTCATAGTGTGTTGGAATGGAAATGTATTTTTGGAAAATATTGCCAATTTTCTACAATTCTAGTGTTTAGAAAAACGTTGCTCTTCTTTAGACTTCTACATGACCCCTGTGATATGGATTGATCCATCATAAATACCCATATCACCAACATCTAATTGTTCGTGTGCCCCGTCCCCTCGTAATCAACGCACTTGCAGTAGGTTGCAGGTCTATCCTGTTTTATACGTAAATAAATATTCCTTAGTCTCCACAATCGGTTTGAAAGAGCTTTTGAAAGTCATTATCATATGTTTATCAAACTCCCCCCCCCCCCCTCCCTCTCTCTCTCTCTCTCTCTACTTTTCTTGAAAACGCCTTATCATGCTTATATGGATCAGGGATTATTTAGTTTCGAAATCTGAAACTAGCTCATGCGAAAGCAATGAATTTCAATAGGGACGGCTTGTCTCTCAATCTTACGACTTTTTGCAACAGAAAGGTAATTTGAGAAAGAGATTGTTAATATTGCAACGAATTCCGTGATTGCCGTGTGGCATGTTGTTTTTAATATGAATAAAAAAATCATGTTGATCATTTACTGTTGATTTACATTCACATTTACCAAGTATTTTCCTATATTCATATTCTTATATTTCATGTAGAGGTGTTGTGGACTAGTGGATAAGTCACCGGACTGCAGATCACAAGGTACGGGGTTCGAATCCCACCACAGCACTAACGTCCTTTGGCAAGACAATAATCTACATTGCCACTCTCCACCCAGGTGTAAATGGGTACCTGATGTGCTTGAGCGCTAGTTACTTTGGCAGCTCGGCTATAACGGGGGTAATAATGTCTAAGCGCCATGAGCGTCACTGCGTGACGGATATATGAGCGCTATATAAGTGGCCATTAATTATTATTATTATTGATTGTAAGAAAAAAATTCAGCTTGTAGATGTGATGTGTTTTTTGTATTGAAATAAAAAATTTCGAATCATATCAATGAAATAAATAAAATGTACTGTAATGAAGCACGGCATTCATATCGTGATGTTTACATAAGCTAACTAATGACATTATCATATGTACAGAATGATCAGGACATCTTTAACCCATTGCCTATACGGGAACGGGCTATTTATGTATTAAGCCAATGTGGAAAGAGAAATTACAGTAGTTAACGGGTTAAGATATACAGGGATGAGGAGGTTCAAAACAATTGTCTAAAATATTTTAGAATATGTAATTATTTTTGAACAACCAGTTGATGCTTTGATGATATATAGACCACTATACACATACCAGCGATAGAATTCAATATAAATCTGTTTTGTCATAGCAATATGGCTTCAAATGACCGATTTGAATTATCATCCAACCTATGCGATTCAAATCGATTCCTTTCTACGAGTACATGATGCTACGTACTGCAGTATTCCAGAAAGTTGTTTTAAGCAACTGTACTAACAATTAATATTAAATCATCATTTTCATTTTTTTCATCGGGGAAGAAGAAAAGCGTTATCATTTGTCAGTTGTACTGTTTGCTAAACGTGAAGGTTTCTAGTTTGTCTTGTACCGTTATCATGAAGTGACATTTATTGTGGCTTAGCGAACCGGGCCTGTTGAAAGGTCAGAGGTACATGATAAGAATTCTATATTCTCACTCTCTCTCTCTCTCTATCCCTCTCTGTCTTATACATGCCTGATCCCTGCCCCATCACTGCATTTACTT